>LOJH01007387.1:0-17249 GCA_001685095.1 Ellobius talpinus
GCCGTGCGGGAGCTGGGCCGGACGAAAAGCAGGCCTGCTCCCTATTTACTACAGTAGTGGGAACTTCGTGGGAAGACACTAAAGTAGGCTGGAGGAGAAACTGTCCACAGTTTCCATGCCTCTTCTCTACTACAACTCTTCTCTGTCTCTTAGCAGGTTTAAATTAGGGGATATCAACAGAAGTATAGGAGCAAATACAACACAAGGGTGGAGGGGTCACTCCAACCTCCCAAAACTCAGGAAGCAAATGGCATCAAGGCACACAGGGATTCTACCCTTAAATCTCTCTTCACATTATGGAAAGTATGATCTTATGTTGTGTCTTGTTAGGCAGGCATCATGTACATGGAGACATCCTCCACAATCAGGAATCCTACTTGGTGTGAGAATGGCATGGCCAATAGCTGTCCACATGCCAGCCAGGGTACACTTGGTGACTGTGACTCTGGAGCAAGGATGGGCTTGATTTATTTTACAGTTTCTACTGTTCTCGCCGGCGGCTAAGGTAGGGTGGCATTGTGTCAATCAGAGGATGGTTGTCTGACCTACAAAAGCTGTGGACTTTGAGGCATGGATTGGCATAATCCCAGAAAGTCTAGGTGTGCCTCTTTGAAGGATGGTGTTGACTCCTAGCTGAATAGAAGGCTTGAAGGAGAAAAATTCCTGGAGAGCTGACTGATGGACGTAGCCTTGGAGAATTTACAACTTGGATTCCCTCACTTCTGTTCATGTTTCTTAGCTGTAAGAGTGTTGTGTAGCAAATCTGTCCCATTGAACTTTTTATGGTATGAGAAGGAGTCACCATCTCTACTGTCTAATGACCATGCTTAGATACTGGACATGAGCTGAGGTTGATGTGATTGAGGAGCTGAAGTTTTATTTTGAGGCAGGGTCTTCCTGGCTGACTTCGAACACATGATTCATCTGCTGCAGCCTTCCAGTTGCTGAGATTGCAAGTGAACGTACACACCCCTGCATTTTTCAACCAACATCTACGGATCTGCTAGGGCCAAGGTCATCACAGAGATGGTCTGATGAAATTATGAAGAAGGTAGGCCAGGAATTGACAAACCTTTAGTTCTATTTCATGTCAATTTAAATGTGGGAAGAGAAAGTTTTATTAAAAAAGAATATACAACCACCACCACACCACCACCACCACCACCACCACCACCATCACCATACACAAGCGTGTGCTCATGTGAGCATTTAAAGATTCTATTGACCAAGCCTACACATGTCCGCTATTTTGTCTTCATACCCATCTTCTCCCAACACTTCTGGGAAGTGTTAATCTTGTTCTTTCCATTAGCTAGATGAGAAAAACGAGTCATAGAGAAACTGTGTGCTTTGCTTACGGTTACTTAGTAAGTGAACAATAGAAGCAGGGCCGAGTCCAGGCATTGCCCCAAAGCACCTGATTGGAATCTCTGAGGTAGGCCTCTATCTCATGCGCATCATTTCATCCACTGGGCATGTGAGTGTGATGACTTTAATTTGGCTCCCTTAAAAAACTGACTTTAAGCTGAGAACTTGCAGTTTATGTTGGGAAGTGACATCATGGAACAGAAGTAAGGGTTTGGGAAGTGAAACAGAGGGGAAATAGAGTGTTGCTGAGTGACTTGCTGTGAGCAGCTGAGGGCTTCACGGGGCCTCTAAGAGCCCCTAGTGTACTCTTGGTGGGGTCTATCATAGGCAGCAAAAAAGCGAGTGTCTGTCCACTAGCTGCTGTCCCCCATTGGTCAAAGACCTACAGTGGTGCTAATTCCCTTGCACTTCTGGTATGCAAGTATGCCAGCTCAGCTGACTGAGTTTCTCCCGGTGTCTCTGTGGTGGGCCCAAGCAACTCTGCACAGTGAGCAAGAGACACGCTGCAACTGACACAAGGCACTGTTGGGTTATGTGGCTGTGTTCCTCACTGTCACAGAGAGAGCTGGAAAGTGAGCTGGAGTTGCAGGTGGTTGTGAGCCACTCCACATGGGGGCTGGGACCTGAACTTGGATCCTCTAACTACTGAGTGATCTCACTAGTTCCTTATTTACTAACTTCTCCAGCCCTCAGCTTCTGCAGTCTCGGGAGGTGGAGACACAGGACAGCCATCTCTGGGCACCACCCCTGCAGCAGTGTTAGGTTGCCATTAGAATAGAAGGGAAACCCTTTACCCTTACCTAAATCGGCATCAGCCTCCCTTCTCTGCACATCACTCCATTTTATGTCTTCCTGGGCCTGTTTCAGGCCTTTGTCTTATTTCAAGTCACCTTCCTGATCTTTGCAGGAGGCCTGCTTCTGATCTTCCACACCCACCTTAATGGCCTCCTGCCAAGAGCCTGGTCTGCACCTGGGCAGCTCCAGATGGGACACTCAGCTACTCTCTATCCCATAGTCGGATTTTGCGGTTTCTAACACCACTGTCTAAGGTTATTTTTCTTTATATTTACATGATTATTCCTGCCTCCACCCAACAGGGAGGGAGGAGGCTTTGTTCTCTTTGTTTCCATATTCTGAGAGCCTAGAGCAGTGCTTAGGGCACTTCTCAGAAGCCAGCAAGCAGCTGATCAACTTTTGTCAAAGGATTCAATGAATCTGCCTGAATTTTTCATACAAGCTCATAGCAGATTGTATATGTGAATTTCTTCCTCAGATGAAGAAAGGGTGAGATGAGAGTAACCTCTTTGGAAATGACTTCTTTTTTATGACAAATGTTGCATCTCCATGTTTGTGGTTTGTGTCCAGTTGTTATCTGGTGAATTTACCACGACAAACTCCCCCTCTATCTCCTTCCACTTATGTTCCTGGGGCCTTGGCATGCACTTGCGTGAATGCTAAAATCTTCATCTTTGGGTGTGTGTAAGGACTAGGGATTTGATTGTCTCATTGAAGCTGACCACTTCAACTTTGCACTCTGTCTATTGTAACTGACTAGCTAAAGAATGCCTGAAATTAAGTTCAGCTGCATTAACTGCTTTGGGATTCTGACCAAAAAGCTATGCTTATCCAGTAGGAGCATCCTGCAAACAAAGACTCACATTTTATTGTCATAATTAAAACCCCAACTCAATGTGTTGTTCTACAATGTTGGTAGAGTCTGTCTGCAGAGTCCTGCTGGCCCCTTGGGTGCCTAAATTTATAGCCATTCTTTATTTTGAGTTTACTTCTGGACTTGGCTGCCTCTGGAGCAGTGATTCATGTCATTCCAATATAAGAATCACCTTGAGACAGATCACAGCTGAATACCTAAGTCTCCAAATCTTTACTCAAACTGACAGTCTTTGACACCTCCAAGAAAAGGAAGATGTCTGTGCAGAATAAGTTGTCTCTTAGGACAAGATCTGCTCCCTGTAGTAAAGAAAGAATCACAGTCACAAAAGACAGGCTGGGAACAGGGCTCAGTCTGTAAGCAATTGTCTTGAAAGCCTGAGGAATTGAGTTCAATTCAAGACATTCAGAGAGGCATCCCAATAATTCCATTACAAGGGATATAGAGATGGGCAGAGTCTTGGAGAGTTCCATGCCAGCCAGAGCCCTTGTCTCAAAAAGCAAGGTGGGCAGCTCTTGAGAAATGGCAGCCGAGGTTGTCGTCTGGTTTCCACATGCATGCACACGCTGTCTTAGTGCTATCCCATTAACGCTCAAGTCCTTCAGTTTCTGACTTGAAGATCTCTGTTAGATGCCAGATTCAATCTGTACTCAGTGTCCATGGGCAAGGACTAACTCTGGGCTGCTCTGTGAGAAACACCGAGTAGTGTTAGAAGACAGTCTGGGAAGTCTTAGTTGCTGATTATCCATGGGTCACCGAGACGAGCCCCCAACGCAGGCTGGACCGGGGAAAGACCAACTCTGCTTGAGAACGTAATTGCAACAGGTGGCAAGAAGTGGAGCGCAAAGGAGACACAATTTAAGATTTCAAGTGCACCAGCAGAGAGAAAGGGAGAAACGTCAGTCTAGTCTGTCTAGACATCCGGGGGAGGGGTGTGCTGGGGTCTGACATGCACATTACAGTTGTGCTATAAATGGTGGCTGCCTCGGGCAGAAATTTTTATTACAGGGCTGAAAAAGACATCCAATGTTAGATGTGTGTAGGTGAATGAGTCAGGACACATTTTCTTTCAGTTTCCTGGGTCATAGACTCTGGAGAGACTTTGAAGATACAAAGTCCAAAATTGGAAAGAGATTCTAAGTTTCAGGAGGAGGTGGGTGAGAGCTGGAATCCTTGAGTTGTTCCTGTCTCAGTCTCTAGTTAGTTTACTGCTAAATAGTGATGCTGAAAGTTCATTATCTGTAGAGACCCTCTGCTTTCTGTGATGAGAAAACCTCATGGCTCAAAACTCTTGTGTCTGTTTTTATGTGTGTGAGGACATTTGTGCACATGCACATGAAAGATAGAGGTTGCCACCAGATGCCTTCATCAATCATTCTCAGACTTATGTTTTGAGGCAGGTCACTAACTAAATCTAAGCTTATCAATTCAGATAGACAGATTGGTCAGCAAGTCTTGGGGACCCTCCTGTCTCTGCCTCCCCAGCACTGAGACTGATTGAAGAACAAGCATGGGTTTTTCTTTACATGGGTGCTGGGGATTAAAACTCAGGCCATCATGCTTCCTGGTAAACAGTTTGCCGATAGTCGTCTTCTCTCCAGCTCCCCGTAGCCTGGGATGGCAGGATCTCTCCTGGAGGAGCTGAGTGCACATTCTTTGGCTTGTTGTCTTGTGGGGTTCGTGCTTAGAAGGGGACAACAAAAGCATGTGTGGCGTGATGTCCCTGTGAATACAGAGCACCCCACAGTAAGAAACCACCAGGGTCAGTGGTGTGAGGCAAGCTCGTAGGTTTCAGTTTCCTTCATTGTAAAGTGAGAAGATGGAACTAGATAAATTTTATGACCCTTGCAGATCTAATTTATGAGAGTATCCCAAGTTAACTGACTGACAAAGCCAATGAACTGGGGTATTTGCCCCTTTCATTTATTAAAGTATGATGTTTATTAAGTTTCAGTAGTTAATGAAGAGGAGCAGTATGAAGACCTAGAAATTTAAACAGACATGGTCTCTGCCTTCAGATAACTCACTCTTACTTAGACCAATCAGCATAGCTTTGTGGAAGATGGTGATTGTACATCATGGGAAATCACAATTCGAAGGCATGTTGCATTTTGTTTAGTTGGTGAGAGATTTTATTTATATTACCGGATGAAACAATATAGCCCAGAGAAGGGAAAGTTTGATTTAAGTGGATAGCTACATGGTAGGGAGACTTGCTGAGGAAGGGCAGGCCTTTAGTGCCACCCTGAACTGGGGCCCCATTTCTATCTTCAGCATATAGTAAAGGCCCTGGCTGGTGGACAGGGTGAACAAGCAGCCACTGTGACAGCTTCTTGGTTAGGCTTCATGATGATCTGAGAATCCCAGGAGTTCTGTGTACAAATATATATAACTCATCTCTACAGCTGAACGGCCCTCAGCTTGCCACGCTCTCTGAGCTTACACATCCACCTTGTTCTTCATTTGGGTTCATAAACAGAAGAGGGACATCCTGAAGTTTCTACCTGTGTGCTATTAGGAAAAGTACAGATGGAGTTTTCGAATGGAGCCTCCTCCATTCATATAGGTATTCATTCTGCTGTAATCCATTCATCAAAATTCCATGAAGGGTGGGGAGATGGTTCAGTGGGAAAAGGGCTTGCTTGTTGTACTGTCTGATTTTGTGTCAGTTAGAATCATCAAAGTGGAAAGAGCCCCAGCTGAGGAAATGCCTCCATGAGATCCAGCTGTAAGACCTTTCCTCAATTAGTGACCAATGGGGAGGGTCCAGTTCATTGTGGGTGGTGCCGTCCCTGGGCTGTTGGTCCTCGGTTCTATAAGAAATGCAGGCTTAGGAAGCCAAGGGAAGCAAATCAGTAAGCAGCCCCCATCCACAGTTTCTGCATTAGCTCCTGCCTCCAGGATCCTGTCCTGTTTGAGTTTCTGCCCTGACTTCCTTTGATAATGAATAGCAATACAGAAGCATAAGGCAAATATATCCTTTTCTCCCCAACTTGCTTTCAGGCCATTGTATTTTGTCACAGCAATAGAAACCCTAAATAGAAAAGAGGACCATAGCTTGGATACCCAGATAAAAGCCAGCCAAGGTGGCATGCCTGTATAACAACATGTATAAAACACTGGGTGGTTAGGGGACACAAGCAGATCCTGGGGCTTCCCGCCTTGCCAGTCCAACAGAAACAGCAAGCTCCAGACTCAATGAGAGAACGTGTTTCAAAAAATAATATAGAGAGCAACAGAAGACACCTAGAAGGAAATACTTGGCCAAGTATTATATATAAACACCATACAAGCATATACACATATTCTATATGAACACACACACACACCACACACACAAATATTCAATGACTTTTGGTTATCCACAATGTACTATAAAGAATCTAGTTTTAATTATGTGTCTCATGTGTAAGAACGTGCATGTGAATGCGGTGCCTACAGAAGAGGGCATCAGAGCCCCTGGAGCTGGAGGTACAGGAGGTTGTGAATGAGCTTCATGGGTGCTGGGATTAGAACTTGAGTCCTTTGCAAGAGCAGTGTATGCTCTAAGTGTGAGACCTCTCTCCATCCCCACAACACACGTTGTTTTTCTCCCTTTATCTGAGTTCAGTGAGACCAGCATCCTTACTCTATTGCTGCCACGGCAGCGAGCTGTAGTAGTTCGGTGCATCTTTTGCTCAGAGTAGCTCTTATCTGTCCAGAGACACTTGTGTATTTACTTCCATCTCTGACTAAAACGACAGAAGCCAGTGACATAGGCCTGAGCCCAGGGGTGGAAGCTGATAAATACCACAGACACACACTGCA
This sequence comes from Ellobius talpinus, assembly GCA_001685095.1. Lineage (NCBI taxonomy): Eukaryota > Metazoa > Chordata > Mammalia > Rodentia > Cricetidae > Ellobius > Ellobius talpinus. The sequence continues at coordinate 6,845 of LOJH01007387.1, forward strand.
GGCTAATTCTGATTAAAAATGCCATTAACAATATTTCTGGCAAAGAAAAATTTTAATAAGTGAACTCAGCTAGCTTTCTATTCATGCTAATGGCGGGGGCAGCAGTGCAGATAATCCAAATGTCAGTTGTATTTAATTTTATTCTGTCTATGCTGAGCTCTGGGTGACCATGGGGGCTCAGAGGGCAGGTACAGGCTTTTGCTGGAGGCTCTAGGTCTGAAGACGGACCCTGTAGAGATCATTGTGTGAATTATGGTAAGCAAGAATTCGGTGTGTGCTTGCATGCATGTGTGCTTGTGTGTGTGTTTTATGTGTTCATGTGTGTGTGCACATTCATATGTGGGTGCACATGTGTGTGGGTGCAAGTGGAGGTCAGAGGTGTTGACGCCAGATGTCGTTCAGAGTTGCTTTTCCATTTTATTATTTGAGAAAGGTTCTCTCGCTGAACCTGGAGCTCACTGATCTGGCTAGACTGATTAGCCAAAGAGCTTTAGGGATCTTCCTGTCTCTATCATCCTGCTTCTCAAGGCTGGGGTTACACATATGTGCTTTTTACATGAGTAATAAATAAAGATCTGCATTCAGGTCCTCATGCTTGCGTACCAAGTTACTTTACCAACTGAGCCAACTCTCCAACCCCCAAATTACACTTGTTTGTTTATAGGATTTGTTTTTCTTATTGTTATTTGTGTGTATGCATGTTTCTTTACATGTGGGCATGTAAACGCAGGTGGCCAAAAAGTCCAGAAAAGGATGTCAGACCCCCACATTTTGAGTCATCCAGTGTGGGTACTGAGAACAGAATTTGTATCCTCTGGAAGAGCAGCAAATGAATGCCCTTAGCTGTTGAGCTGTTTCTCCAGACCCATGAATTCTACTCTTTTGAAGGTGACTTTTTCTTTCAGATAAATGATCGACTTCATTGGATTTTCGGTACGGAGGCATCATGATCCCTGGACATTCAGAGGTGGTTTATAGTAAGAAGAGCGCTTGTTCATTTCCCAGCCATCCAGACTCCTGAAATAATCACACAGAAACCATATTATTTAAATCACTGCTTGGTCCATTAGCTCTAGCTTCTTATTGGCTAACTCTTACATCTTAATTTAACCCATCTCCATTAATCTGTACATCACCACAGGTTGTGGCCTACTAGCAAAGTTTCAGCATGTCTGTCTCTGGTGGCTCCATGGCTTCTCCTCTGACTCCACCTCTTTTCTCCCAGCATTCAGTTTAATTTTCCCCACCTAGCTAAGTTCTGCCTTGCTATAGGTACGTTTCTTTATTAATCAATGGTAATCACAGCATACAGAGGGAAATCACACATTGACCACAACTGCCACACATGTGTGATAGTGTGTAGCAATTTTTTTGTCAGCCAACAGATCACAAATAACAAAATGGGAGCTTTTTATTAATTATGAAAGCTTGGCCTTAGCTTAGAGGCTTTTATAACTTAAATTAACTTGTCTTTATTAATCTACCTTTTGCCACATGGCTCAGTTACTTCTGCTGTGTACCATATGTCTGACTTCTTCAGAGTCTTATTGGTGTTTCCATCCTGCCCATACTGCTTCTTGTGTGTCTGGCTGGTGACCCAGAGTCCTCTCTGTCTCTGGAAGTCTTGCCTAACCTCTTTCTGCCTAGCTATTGACCATTCAGCTCTTTAGTAAACCAATCAGAATGTGCCTTGGCAAAGACACATCTTCACAGTGTAAACAAATATTCCACAACAATAGTGTTGGATGGGATTGGGAATATTCATGCCTTCCAAGTAATGGAATACTTCTTTCCTGGGGTTGAGCAATAGGGTCACTGAGGGCCTTCTGTATACCCTAAGAATGTTAGTCAATTTTCTCCAGAAAAAGAACTGATAGGGTAGATATATATTACAAAGGTGATTTATTAGATTGGCTTCCATGTTATGGTCTGGATAACCTAGTCACAGCTGTCTACATACCAGAGAGGCTAGAAATCTGGGTTTTGTTTAGTCCACAAGATTGGATGACTTGGCAGAAATAATCTGCTAATGAATTCCTGGATGTCCAGTGATCTTCAGTCCTTTAGGAAGATTGAAGGAGCTGGGTTCTTATGACAGTGATGCAGGATGGCATTCAGCAAAAACAATAGCAGAGATGCACTTGCCAGCAAGAAGCAAAGGCAGGTGAGCAAGCAGCATTGTCTTCCACGGGTCTTTCTAGAGTCTGGCTGTCAATTAAGGCAGCTACAGGGCAGGGTCTTATTTACTGGGAATGACCCCACAGACACATCCAGAAGAATGTCTCTTAGTGCTAGCTGAATCAAGTGAGAAATTAAGATTAGTCACCACCCATGAGAAGGCTTATGGTACTTTTTTTAACCAAAGTTTTTAACTTCTTGAATTTTCTCCTATCTCTGAGATGAATTCTCTTTAATTTTCTTCCCAGAAATATTTTCCTGTACTTAGTCAGTAAATGTAGATTTCCTTAGTCTTAGCATTTCTGCTTCTCTTTATTCAAACATCTTTCCTTTCTCAATTCTGCTTTGCTCTCTGGTTGGTGTTTTTTGTCAGCTTGACACATGTTAGAGTTATCTGAGAAGAAGGAATAACAGTTGGGGAAAATGCCTCCATAAGACTGACTTGTAGGCAAGCCTATGGGACATTTTCTAAATTAGTGATGAATACAGGCATTCCAAGCCCATTGTGAGCACTGCTACATTTGAGCAGGTGGTGTTAGATGATACAAGAAAGCAGGCTGAGCAAACCATGGGCAACACATAAGCAACATTCCTCTATGGCTTCTGCAGAAGTTCCTGCCCCTAGCTTCCTGCCTTGAGTTCCTGTCCTGACTTTCCTTAGTGATGGAGTATGATCTGAGAATTGTAAGATAAAGGAAATCCTTTCCTTCTCAAGTTGCTTTTGGTCATGGTGTTTAATCACAGCAATGGAAACCCTAAGACACATGCCCATGGCCTTCATGGTGTTTCTTTGATGGAAACTCTCACATGCACACACGCAGGCAAGACTTATCTATTTGAAGAAGACTTTATGTTCATCAGATTACCAGACAGTGTGTCTTCAAGGTTGCTAAGCTAACATATTCAGCAAGGGTCTAGATATATTTCACACCTGCCTCCCAGGTTTGGTCTATCATTCACCTACTCACGAGTCTGAGGTCTTCTATTCCCTACATACTATATCTAGTTTATTTCCAGATCCTGTTGGTTATAATACATAACTGTCTCTCAAGTTCACTCTTTATCTCCCCTGCTGCCTCCACTGACTGTGTCTAAGAAAACCTCTCTTCTAGCCCAGGTCAGCAAAATGACCCATGTCTCCTTTGAGTCATTTATTGTCTTTTCTTTGGGGATGTATCAAGGGTTATTATTTCAAAAATATATCTAAAAATGGTCTTATCAGCTGGAGATGTAATACCAATCCATTTCTAGATGAAGCAGTATCAATGGGATTAACTTTCAAGTATTTCAGGAAAGCAACAGGCAGAAGAAAGATCAAACAAGCTCAGTGAGTCTGTGGTTGTCCTTGAAGATGGGAACTGTGTGGAATGGGAATTCATTCCACTGGCATATTTTGATGTGTTTTCAAAATGTCTCATAATAGATGTCAACACTTTCACACACACAAATGTAGACATAATATCTTCTTGCTTAAGACATTTGCTGGCTTCATTTTCCTTATAATACAATGATAAAACTCTCTAATAAAAACTCAATTTCTTGTGTAGTCTTTCCTTAGATAACCTTTGTATGCATGGTTTATGAGTGCACATTTAGGAGTGTGTGCATCTATGCCTCGTGTGTGTGTGAACGCACACGTGCACGTGTGCAATGAGGTCAGAGATCAACGTCTGCTTTCTTCTTCAATTGTTCTCCACCATAGTTTTCGAGACAGGGTTGCTAATGGAACTTGGAGATCAACAATTCAGATAGGGTGGCTTGTGAGCAAGGTCCAGGGATCTTCTTGTTTCCATCCACCCAGAGCTGACTTTTTAGGCATAGCTCACTTTTTTTTTAAATGAGGATGCCAGGATCCTTAGGTCCTCAATTTAGCCCAACAAAAATCCACCAAGAAAGCTATCTCCTCAGCCCCTTGGCCCAAATGGTACCTTGAGCTCTTCTTGCCCTTAACTCTCTAGGTTTTCCTTCTTGGTGTTGCTCCTTTGTATTTGCTCCCAGCTGCCAGGCAATCATCCCCTCCCATTCCTGACCAGGTCACTGCCTCTAATATAAATTCTCTGCACTCTGCACACCACACTGTCCTCTGTAGTACCCATCACTCCTGCAATTTCTGTCCCATGAAGTGAGCCATTTGATCAATGTCTCTGTATCTTGCTGAACCATAGAATCTAGACTCACTCTTTTAGTCCCAAACATAGTACACAGCTCATGCTATCCTAATCAATGACACCGAGTGATGAGTGGAAAGGGTTTGAAAGTGGCATTCACTTTGCAGCTTAGCTGTAGAAAAATCCAGGATCTAGCCGGGCGTCGGTGGCACACGCCTTTAATCCCAGCACTCGGGAGCCAGAGGTAGGCAGTTCTCTGTGAGTTCGAGACCTGCCGGGTCAACAAGAGCAAGTTCCAGGACAGGCTCCAAAACTACAGAGAAACCCTGTCTTGAAAAACAGAAACAAAACAAAACAAAAAAGAAAAGAAAATCCAGGATTGGTTGGACATGCTAGGGAAAACTGGCCTGTCTACCCAAACTGCCATCAAAGTCCCAGCATCAGGACTGTCCCTTTCCCTGCTAGAGGGCCCACAGCTCCTTGATTGTGTGACTGCCTCTGTTTTAATGATTTGCTCCAGGACTTGGAACTTAGGAGTGTCATTCTTTCTATTCTGTGATGCCTGGGTCTTGGCCTTATCCTTGTACCTTTTCCAAGTTAATTTCTCTCAGTTCCAATCTGCCTCAGTTTTTCAACAGCAGGCCTGACCTAAACTCCTTTCCAGTGGAGCCTGGCTTATTCATGTCTGCCTTCCTACCCAACCCCGGCAGAGAGGCAGAGATCTCCCTGGGCAGAACTGTCCATTGGCTGAGGGTGACCTGTAAGTCAGTTTGCTGGGGTTTTTTGTTTTTTTTTTTCTATTATCACCTGTCTACCTTCTTGGGTCCCCAGAGACAATTTATAAAATTATGCCTGAGGCATTGTTTTCTCTCTTGACCTTCTGCCTCAGGGAACACTCCCGTGTATCAAAGCTGACAACACTCTGCCTAGAGACCTCTGCTGTTGGAATCAGCTGCAGAACCAGGAAGGTCTTCCCAGAGGATGACCTGCCATGGTGAGAAGGCCTCGAGTGGGTTCATTGTCATCCTCTCCCTGTACTGTGTAAGCCACAGCAAGCTATTAGTGTGGGATTGAGATGGAAAAGGCCGAAGCTCAGTAGCCAGGAGCCATCTCTGGTCTTAGCTTTATTATTAATCTGCAGATCTTAGTCAAGCTACTTCCCTTGAGTTTGTCTCCATTTCTAGGCATGTGGGGTTAGGAAGGACATTTTTCTAGACTACTGTCTTTCAAAGGTTCATATCGATAAAAGTATTCAGCACCAACGTGTTTGGAGGGCATGGAAATAAAAGAAACTTTTATTTACATCAGGACTTCTTATAGCCTTTAGGAGTCTCATGCTCCACTGCCCTAGCTAGTTTGACATTTCTTAGAAATCTCAACACATTCTTTTGGACCATAACTTTCCCTGAAAGATGTACAGAATAAAGGGTTTGCTACCCTTGCATGAACGCTGAAGGGAACACCCTTGGGAAATAACAGATGAGATCATTCTTTGGTGCAAAAGTTTAGTCTTCTTTTTTTCTTTTCTTTGAGACAGGGTTTCTCTGTAGCTTTGGAGCCTGTCCTGCAACTCACTCTTTAGACCAGGCTGGCCTCGAAACTCACAGAGATCCGTCTGCCTCTGCCTCCCGAGTGCTGGGATTAAAAGTGTGTGCCACCACCGCCCATTTTGACCATCTTAACCATGCTTTGAAGTGTTACTATGTAAACCTGAGAAAGTCTACAGCATCTTTGAAGAAAGAAAGAAAGTACTCCCTTGAAAAAAAGTGCTACTGGAGACTCCGGTGTGTCTCAATTGATAAGGTGTTTGCTGTGCACCTTTGAGTACCTGGGTTTGAATACCTAGAACCTAAAGAAGCAAAGCTAGTTATGGTGTCAGGTGTTTATAAATAGTGCTAAGGCGGGGGGGAGGGGGAGAGAGGCAGAGCCCCAGGGCTCACTGGCCAGTGGGTCTAACCTTTTTGGTGAGGTTCAGGCCAGAGAGAGCTTGTTTGTTTTAAAAAACAATAAGATGAATGGCAGCTAAGGAACCACATCTCCTCTTTGTTAGTTTTTTTTTTTTTTTGAGACAGGGTTTATCTGTGTGGTCCTGGTTGTCCTGGAACTCAGTCTGTAGACCAGGCTGGCCTTGAACTCAAGATCTGTTTGCCTCTGCCTCTTGACTGTTGAGATTAAAGATCTAAACCCCCACTGCCCACATGGAACCACAGTTTAAATTGTCACCTGACATTCCCACATGCATTAAAGCCTGCATGTGTGCCTGAAAACGCATGAACACATGCATCTTCAAACACAAAAATGTATACACACACAGAAAAAGAGAGAGAGAGATACATAGAAAGAAGGTCGCCAAAGCATTTTAGCTCAGTACACCTAGGTATGCCATGTGGTTCTGAAAAATAGTTTCTGGGGATATCTGGTACCTTCCTGATTGAGGTACAGTCCCTCATCACCAGTGTACAACCTCTGGGTCAACCTTGAGTGTTATTTGCTCCTGTTCTTGGTGTCAACTTCACTACATCTGGAATTAATTAAATAAAATCCAAATGACTGAGCAAAACTGTGAGGGATTCATTCTTAATTAAATCACTTGAGGTGGGAAGACTCACTTGTAATAATCTGGATCTTTGAAGGGAGAAGATTCACCTTTAATTCAGATCTTTTGAGGTGGGAAAATCCACCTTTAATCTGGGCCACACTTTCTGCTGGCAGCCTCTATAAAGGACATGGAAGAAGGAAGCTTGCTCTTTTTTTCACCTGGCTGCTATTGCTCTTGCTAACAAGTTCATTCTTTCACTGGCATTAGAATCTACTTCTTTGGGATTTCAGCATCTACTGAAGACCAGATGGGACATCCAGCCTTATGGACTAAATAACTGTTGGATTCTTGGACCTTCTGTTGGTATACAGCCATTGTCAGATTAGCTGAACCATGGTATATAAGCCATTGTTATAAATTATACACACACACATTACACACACACATTTATTCTATAATCTTTGTTCTCTAGAGAGCTCTGACTAATACACACTGTTCTTGTGATTTTGAGACACAAACCTGGAGATCACTTAGTAGAAAAGGCTAACTGGCCACCATGCCACAGGATCCTCCTATGCCTACTTCCCCAGAGTTGCTGTTACAAGAGCATACCACTAGGACTGAATGTTTTTATATAACTTTTAGGGATCAAATACAGGTCCTCACAGTTGTGAAGCAAGTACTGATTGAGTAGCTCCTCAGGGCACCCACTGTGAACTTCTTATGTCAGATCATCAATGCAGATGGGACATCCAGCCTTAGGACCGTCAACAGAACACACTGTTAGTTCGACAAAACTAAGGGTCTATCTGGGCCAATTTAGTCTCAAAAGACTAGTTTTATAAGCCTTGATTATTTCACCTGATACAACATCTTGAGGTCTGATACCTGGCCCTGGCCTATAAGAGAGGAGCATTTCCCTGCTGTGCAGTGCTCATGACCTCAGTTCTGACTCTACGGCTCTGCCAACTTTTCTCCTGGCTGCTCATTCTCAAGCCTCACTGACTCTGGCTTCACTTTGCTTCCCTGCTCCCACTCTCTGGTGCTCCCACTCTCAAGTGCTCCCATCTTTGGTGCTCCCACTCTCTGGTTCTCCTATCTCCAGTTCTCCCACCCTCAAGTGCTCCCATCTTTGGTGCTCCCACTCTCAAGTGCTCCCATCTTTGGTGCTCCCACTCTCTGGTTCCCCTATCTCCAGTTCTCCCACTCTCTGGTGCTCCCACTCTCCAGTTTAGGAGCTCATTCTTTGTAGCTCTGCCCCTGCCTCTCTGGGCTGCCTGAATTTCCCTTTTGTTCAGTGTGCCTGCTGTGAATTCTTTAAAACTCTCGTGCTCATCACTTTAGACAGCCTCCTCCTCTACACCGGGTTTTCCAAAAATCTTTATAAACTCTCTAAGTCACAAAACCGAACCCAGAAACCATCAACCACAACTCTAAAATGTCATAGCTGGCCATCTTGAAATTTCTAACTAAAATAGAAGTAGGAGGAGAAAGCACAGCACATATTAATGGACTGTGACAAACATAGGCTGCTTCCTAAGCCTACTTGGTGTTCATCTTTATTTCTGGAGTGTCCTCCGGCTGCTTTTGCTATCAGTCTCTATTTGTTCTTGACAAGGTTCAGAGAACAGGAGAGAAGGGAAGGAGGCAGGAGGGAGTATAGAGAAACCCTTCATTAAAACAAAAGAATAAAAAAAATGAAAGCAAGCTGTTCCCAACACCATCACAACCCCAGCTGGTAGGAGGCTCCTGAGGCTTTGCTTCCCCCTGCTATGACCTTGACTCCCAATTTTCCTGTGCTTGTCTGCTGAGTTCTACATGGCACACACTGTGGTGCTTTGATAACCAGTGGCTGTGTGTGTGTGTGAGAGAGAGAGAGAGAGAGAGCACGCATGTGTGCGTGTGTGTGTTGGGAGGCAAAGGTTGACCTCAGGTATTGTTCCTCAGGATGTACTCAAGTTCCTCTACCTCTTTTGAAACACTAGCCTACCAATCACAATTTTAGTGAGGCTGGCTGGCCACTGAGGAATCTGCGCATCTCTGTCCTTCTTAGAGCTTGGATTATAATCACGTTTTACTTACTAGTCCATATCCCCAGAACCACTGCCACTGATCCTGGATCACCATATCTAAAATGTGGTCAATTCTTACTGAATACGATTTGTTGTTTATCTGTATTCAGAGTACTTTAATGTAGATGAGGGCCAAACAACCCTTCTGCCTGGATGTTTTCTGGGGATTTGGGAGACTGAATCACGTCTTCATGCAGATACTCTACTATCTGAGCTGTTGGTCCCTCCATAAATATCATTGTGTGTTGATATGTCTTCATACAGGTGTGGGTGCGTATACACATCTGTGCACAAGCATGCCAAAGGAGCACCTTGCTGTCCCTCCTTGGGTGCCATCTACTTGACTTTTTAGAGACAAGGTCTCTCGTTTGCCTGTAACTTGACAAATAAGCTAGTGTCGTTGGCCAGCAAACCCTCAGAAGATAGTTTTTCCTTTCTTACTTTTGCACCTAGATTTCAAGTTTGAGCCACTCTGCTCAGCTTTTCTTACATGAGGTCCAGGCACTGAACTCAGGTATTCATGTTTGCAAAACAAGTATTCTACAAATGGGATTTCACCCCAGCTCACCAGGGTCTTTCTGAACTGACAAGTGACAAATGAGTCCTACATGGTTGGAATAGTAGAAAGGAGTCACTTAGTGCTGGGTTGTCACAGTGTTTTCTTTTTCTCATCATCTAAATGTATCTTACATGACCGAAGCTCTTTGGATGTCATTGGAAGGTCAGAAATGGGCCAGCCTTTCTGAACACAGGGACCGCCCTGTTCCCCTGCAAGGTTCTTTTCAAGGTCTCATCAAGGGCACTCCTGGTGCCTGATAATTATTTTACAGTGTTTTCTGTAAGACCAGCGCTGTTCTAGGAACTATCAAAAATCGATAGAGCTAGTAGAGTTTATCATCTGATTACGAGTAAGAAAAGAAAATCTGAGAGAATGTTGTTAGAAGATATAACTGTAAAATTGTGTTAGAAGACAAAGCTAATGGATTGAATAGATTTCTCCTCCATCTCATCTCTCCACAATATGATTCTCAAACCAACCCCTACTTTCTGCAGGTAACCAACCAACACACACAGTCCAGTGATGAAAATACCTGGTCATCCTCCATTGGAGCTACCTGCTCTCTCAGAACTAACCCCTCTGACCTTCTGCTCCCTGCTGTGCTCAGCACAGTGTAGCATGAGGGCCGGCTTGTTGGCAAGTCCCAAAGAAAATCATACAGAGATCTCCATAAGCTATAAAACTGATTGGCCCATTAACTCAGTCTTTTTATTAGCTCTTGTAGTTTATATTAACCCATTGTTCTTATCTATGCTAGCCATATGGCTCGGTACCTTTCTTAGCCAGGCAGGTCATATGTTGTCTCTTTGGTGGTCTGGGCTGGACTGGAGGAATGGGCTTCCTCCTTTCCAGCCTTCTCTTGTTCTTATTGTCCCATCTCTACTTTCTGTCTGGCTGACCCACCTATATTTCCTGCCTGGCCAATCAGCGTTTTATTAAAATACATGAT
>LOJH01007387.1:17330-33289 GCA_001685095.1 Ellobius talpinus
CGTTTTATTAAAATACATGATTGACAGAATACAGACAATTCTCCCACACCAGCACAGGAAGCATTTGTGAGACTTGCAACCCTTTATTTTACAAGCTTATCCATTATTTGTTTTTCTCCAGTAGACTTCCAGGTTGCTGAGGGCAGAGGTCTTTGTAACCCACCCCCCACAATCCCTAACGAGGTTTCTAATTTTGCAAATTTAGGCAAGAGCCCTAGTCCATCTAAATCTTGGATCCCACATGTATTAATGGGGGTTAATGTTTTTCTTATTGCACCGAGTCATTGGTGAGATTTCATAGAACATAGTGTAAATAATCTTAATGCTACATAAACTAGGTACTCCTGTAAGAATGCATGGACCACAAAACAGACTATCTGGAACTTCAATGTCAGTGGAAACTGGACTCATGTAAATGTTCTCATTAGTGACCATGCAGGTGACATTTATCTGCAGGTGAGCAGCTTCTGAGTCATTCTTAAGCTGGAGACAAACAATGACTTAACTTTCTTTCCATTAAACATAAGTCTTCATATTCCTTATAACGAAGAAATGTAAACTTTACAAAAAGAAAGAAAGAGGAAGGGAAGAAAATAAAGGATGGGAAAAGAGAAAGAGACTACAGAGGTACTGAACAGTTTACAAGGAGTTGCTGAGCAGGCTAAAAAAACCACCTGTGTCAGTTGTTCTGAAAATTTTGGCAATGCATCGCCAGGCATAGTTTAAAGGTGTTTTGGCCTCACTCTGAACCAATCCCAGTCTGCGTGACATGCTACTCCAGACCCCTGGGCTGCACACAATCATCACAGAAGACCAGCAGACCATACTACTTTCTAGTTGGTTGACAGCCCATCTGCCCCACATAAAAGGAGGTGAATTGGGGTCATAGTCTCCCCAGTCTTCCCATAATAAATGGGCAGTCTATTGCCCTTCTGACCCACACTCAATCAATTCTGAATGAATAAGAAATTAGAAGGAAAGTAACAAACAGAAGTGGGGGAAGTCAGAAGAGAGATGGAAAAGCAGGGACTGCATTGGCTACTACTGTTTTCTAATGGATCTCAGGAACTCTATGCTCTGATACTTGCTCAGAGAGGCTTGATGTATATGAGAGTAGCCCCCCCAAAACAGAACCAAGACAGACTGGGATATTGCATTAGTCTGGACCACAGGTTTAACAAAACAACTGGCTTGGTACTTGCCTCTGGGATACGCTCTGTATGTACCAACCTTTTCTAAGCTATATGGACAATCATTGTTGCTTCCCTGAATCTCTGATCTCCGAGATGTAGTTTTCTGCGACTATGTCTTAACCTGTAGATTGGTCCCCTACTGTTGTGGACACATGACCTGTTCAAGTTCATCATTCCTCAAAGACCGCTGTGTTAGTTACTTTCTTATTGCCGTGGCCAAGCACCCTATAAGAAGTCATTTAAGGGAAGAAGCATTTGTTCAGTCTTACAGTTTGAGAGGATGCGATACATCATGGTGGAGAAGGCACAGATGCCGAAACAGGAGGTGAAGTAGTCATACCACATCCACACTCAGGCATCAGAGAGTGAACAGGAAATGGGGATGGACTATAGAATCTCAATGCTGGTAGCTAGGATCCTCTTTCTTCAGAAAGTCTCCATTTCCTCTAGGGTTCCACAACCTCTCTCAATAAATCTACCAGCTGACAACCAAGTGTTCAAACACTTGAGCCTGTGGGGGACACTTGACATTAAAACCACCACAAGGGTGTAATCTGAACTAAGTTTCTCCTAGAGCAAAGTCTGGGTGACTGCTCTTGAGCCATCATCTGAGGACTTAATATCTTCATTTGCTTCTTGCTTGCCAGCAAAGTCCTAGTTTGTCTTTAGGAAACAATCCCTCTTCTCTTGGGTTTTGCCTGATCTGCTACCCTGTGGAAGATGAGTGAGAAAGGGATAAATATCATCAGAAAGAGTGGCCAATAATGAGACTAGCCAGTATCCACTCCATCATTTAAAACTATCTACTCTCTGATGTTGGTGGGTGCCTGGATTTTATAGCTGATTTTCATAGACTTACCAGTCTTGTTCTACACAGTTCACGGGATAGTGTGAGACTCATGGACCTCTACTCTATATTCTTATCTGCCATCTATTTTCCTCTAGTAGATTTCACGGGAATTCATTCAAAATGATGATGGATGAGCTCTAATACTAGCCAGTGGGGAAATTAGTAAGAGGTAGTAAAAACCCTTCCACTCCAACCTCTTTAAAAATGATTACATGTAACTAGTCGGCATCCCCAATCATCATCAACCAATGCTGAGTCGGTGAAAAGAATATGTTTAGTGAATTAGCATTAATAAATGCTCTGTTTGCGGTTGCCTCTCTTATCACAGGATTTTCTCTAATTTTAAATGACATCACCAGTTCCCCGGAGATTAACAAGGTATGAAGCAATCTCGATATTTTAATCAGGGTTTGGGGCTGATTTCCTGCTGAATAGCAGGAAACGTGGTTCCCCCACAGATCTATTTTTCATTTGTTTTCTCATTTACATCCCTAGTTTAAAGAATATTGACTTTTAAAGAGAATGATAATTAATCTTGGAAAATACTGCTCTGGCTTGACTTTACAGCTCTTTCAGAATTCCTAGTACACACCTTGGCCAGGCAGAGCTGGGAAGGCATGGGATGACAGGGCAGGGGACGAAGTGGCTTGCATATGCTTTGGAGGCAGGCAAAGTGTCAAGCCAGCTGGAGGGGAGGGGCTGCAATTAGCTCTCCACAGACCTTTGAAGTGATCCAGAGATACAGCCAATGCTCCTGAGAGGCTTTGCACAGTCTTAGGCAAGGGAAGAAATGGCCTGTTCAATTCAAATGAACTGTAAGGGCAGACTGATGGATGGCTCAGAAATGCGTTGTAAAATTTATATCATAAATGAACAGTTTCCATCTTTATCAATATGATACAAGATGGACAGATCAATCCTCCCAGGTATAGAACAGATAAAAATGCCAGGTGAAACACTTCAGTGTGAATTTGTAATGTGTAGCTGTGTTCATAGTGAAGGGAATCAGCAGAGAGGCTAAATAATAATATTTTGTTCTATGAGGTGAATAAGCCTCGAGGCTGGGGTTAGTGCCGAGGACACGTATGCACTTCTAGCAGGACACTGTTAAAGGCATCTGCTCACAGACTGCATCTATTCATATACAGAGAAAAACACAGGCTCAGAGTTCTGCTATTCTAAAGCCCGAGTTTTCAGGGACTAAAACTTGTGGTATTTTGGGACTTGGAGTTTAGACTAGAAACTCTCATGGAATGCTTCTCTCCTCACATGTGTGGTCTATGATCTAGAATGTACCTTCCATCCTCACATGTGTGGTCTATGATCTAAAATGTAACCTTCCATCCTCACATGTGTGGTCTATGATCTAGAATTTACCTTCCATCCTCACATGTGGTCTATGATCTAGAATTTACCTTCCATCCTCACATGTGTGGTCTATGATCTAGAATGTACCTTCCATCTTCACATGTGTGGTCTATGATCTAGACTGTAACCCTCCATCCTCACATGTGTGGTCTATGATCTAGACTGTAACCTTCCATCCTCACATGTGTGGTCTATGATTTAGACTGTAACCTTTTTCATAGCACAAGGGTCTCCACCCTTTCTATGTGCAATAAAAAGAGGAGTGACTCTTCCTCAGACAACAGTCATCAATGCTCCCAGCTCCTCAGCTAAGGTGTGTGTGTGCGTGTGTGTGTGTGTGCGTGTGTGTGCATATTGGGGGTGCTTATGAGCCCTCTCAATCCATGAGGAAGTTTTTAGCTGATTGGATCTTACAAAGAGTTTGTATGGGTAACCAGAGTTCTGTGGGTTCAGGTGTGCGATCATCATATCATGCCTGGAGGAAAACATTCCACAACAGACTTCTTCCCCAGTGACCACTGGTTTCCCCATGCTATTAATTAATTAATGAATATAAAAAGACTTGAAGTTAGGAGGGGGATGTGATGGAGGACACTAAAGGAGAGATGGATGGGGGAGAGAAGACTACATGGGGTAATGATGCATTGTGCACATGTATAAAATTCTTGAAGAATAAATCAAAATGCTTTACAAAAAGAAGGAAAGAAAATAAACTTCACCAAGAATTCCTATTCCATATGCTCACTCTTTAAATTGGAAGACTGGAATATATAATCCATGCACCCTTACATCATACAGATGAGAGAATACATAAACTCCTTAGATGGAAGGGTCCTCGGCCCAATAGTGTCCACAAGTGCATGACAAAAGCAAATGTAAATTTTATATGACATAATGCACTTTAAAGTTAGGTCTACAAATCCTTCTGTTTCCTCTTTGTTTTAATTGAATTTAAAAGTTCCCAAAATTAGTAAAAAAAGGTGTTAGCCTTCATTTATATTTTTAAACAAAGTATGTTTTTAAATAGATTTTTGCCCCAATTTCCCAACCCTTGCTCCCCATATTCTCTCTCCAAGTCTCTCTTCACTTTTATATTCCATGATTGTTTGTCTACTGCTTCATTCTTCTTTAGTGGGTATTTTATCCTTTTTTGGGTTTTGGGTTTTTAGGTTTTACTTTGCTGTACATATGGGGTGTGTGTGTGTGAGTGTGTGTGTGTGCGCACATATGTATGCTGCAGGCTAGGATCCACATGACAAAGAATACACATGGGTTTTGTCTTTCTGAATTATAATAGATAAAATTTGACATAGCTGGAGATGGCAGTCAAAACCCACCGAATACATAAGAACAATGCCAAGTAGATGCAAATTAAAAAAGTGTAATACCAGAGAAGGCAAATAATAGAACAACTGATAGAATATAAGCAATGTATATATTCTCCAGATGTTTAAATACAAATGAGAGGTATAAGACATGGGATAACATCAGGACCAAAAAGACTCATAAAAGAGTAAACCAACAATATTTAGAAGTAGGAAGAATAGCCAGTGAAATTAAAATTTTTATGTATAAACTAGAATGGGTACACAGGAAGCATGAATATGTTCCAGAGCATTCCAAAACGTTCCAGAAAACAGATTTGAAAATATCACCCTGAAGGCAATTTAGAGACAAAGAAACGAAAAATAGAAAAGAGGCTAAAAGATACAAGAACAGAATGAAAATGTCCGCATATATTTAACTCAAGTCCCAGAGGGAGAAAATAGCAAAGAGCGAGACAATTTTCAAATTGATAACAGAGGAAAAGTCCTAGCACACAAGAAACGGAGTACTTTTAAATCAAACCTCCAACTAGGGTAGAGAAAAGCTTCAACCTGTTTACTTCACAATCATGAACAGACATATGTAAGTCCTGACCAAAGAGATTCAGAACAAACCGGCCAGTGTAGAGGAGAGATTGATGCATTATATATGCTCCTGTGCTGGTCCTCGTTATCGCTGAGTCATTCTATAAGTCTGTCATTGCTTAAATACTGTTTACTTGTGCAGCAAATTCCAGGTTTGAATCTCTAGTACAGAACTCTTCTGCGAGTTTAGATTCAAGTTTCCAGTCTCTCCGACATCCCAGACCGAAGAAGCCTAAAGTGGAGACCTTCATTTTTCTGTCAAGTCTATCTTCTTTTCTGCAATCCTTTCCACTCACCTCTAGGTCTTCGCCTTCTCTGTTCTAACTTCCATTTTATTCACTTTATCTAATCAATTCCAGCTTGGTTTCTATCTCAGATAATCCAAGCAGTTTCTCCTGATGGATCTGTACTTATAATATATCCTCTCACCGTGCCCTCTCCATCAAAGCCAATGCCTTTCCTACACCCTCCCACAGCTGTCTGAAACTCCCAGTCTAACACTTGCCATGTGGAATAGTGATGGTGACTACCAGCTGCTTCCCAGTAGGGAATTTGGAAGAGAAAATTAGGTCTGAACACTGTGTCTGGCCATAGTTGCTTGGTAGGCATTAGATGACTGAATGACCAGGCTAAGCTAAATTGTATGCATGG
The DNA here is from genome assembly GCA_001685095.1 of Ellobius talpinus. Classification (NCBI taxonomy): domain Eukaryota; kingdom Metazoa; phylum Chordata; class Mammalia; order Rodentia; family Cricetidae; genus Ellobius; species Ellobius talpinus. Next base: position 23,303 of record LOJH01007387.1, read on the forward strand.
CAGAAGAAGTATGCAGGGCAGGGCATTCAGAAGAGAGAGGCCTGGGAGTGCTCCCCATCTTGTCTGAAGGTTACAGCCATGGAAATGTTTGCACAGAGTCTGCTAGGATAGTCTAAATTTTATGTGCCTTGACAGGAAAGCCTGGAGTTGAAGAGCACCTCAGGTAAGGAGCATACGCTCAACAAATGCTAATGTGGAGAAACGTAAGCAAAAAAACCTGGGAAATCACAAAAGCATCCCTGGAGACCTCAGATTCTCTGAAGCTTTTAAGGCCCAATCCCAGAATTTAGCTATTTACCTTGTGATGATGGAGACTCCTGAAGATTTTTATTCTAGACCTTGGATGGTCAGAATTATACCCCAGGGAAAAACACTCGCCTGGGAAGCAGTGAGGAGACTCTTCTCAGCTGTGGAACTCGATGCAAGAAACTAAGCTGAAAGGCTCACAGTCATGGGGTCACTAACTGACCCCATGAGCTAGGAGATCAGAGATGCAGCAGATGGAGCAGCATGCTGGAAGGAAGGTGCTCCTGGCTGATCCTAACAGTCAGTCAAAACTGCCACTTGACTGTCCAGCTGTTAGCATTGTCTTGGGCCTGACTGGGGCCACTACAACCCTGCTTGTATCTCCCTAGAATCGTTGATGCAATTACTTGAGACATGTCCTCCCAACCAGCAACCATCTGGAGAAGGTCAGATTGACCTAAGGGATTTATTTTCATTAAAACTTTTCCAGAAGCACAAACCATTACTCAGAAAAGGAGAAAGTGCCCCAACGTCCATCTTTTTATTCCTCATTGTCTTCTGCTAGTTTTATTACTGTCTTGGCATCACCCTTGATCTCTGAGGCTCAAAACAAATAGTGACTGTGTCTAATATTCACTAAATGTGAGATTGGTTGATCCTCAGAAATTTCATTTGCTGTTAAAATTAAAACTCACATAGGTTTTTTTCTTAGTATTTCAATTGTGTTTTGTGGTTTTTAATGTTATAGATTGGTTCTGGTGATTCCCTTTTTATAGCCACCTTTTTGTAATATTTTGACAATACTAATTTATTAAGCAAACATAGTAAGCCCCACAGACTGTTATCTAAATGTTGAATTTGCATATTGAATTATATATCTGATAGGTTGGAGTAACTGTTATTAAATTCATTAATGCAGATGTTCCAAGATGAATGCTTTCTTTACTTCATTGTAACATTTTGTGTGTGTGTGTGTGTATAGATTTGAATCAGATCTCACTTTTAGTGCTCTTCTGTTTTCAGTGGATAACGCTGACAGTACAACTCAGCAAACAAACACCAGGCCAAAGTGCTGTGAGTATATCTGGTTCTCAAAGGGTGTGTATCAAATGGTACATTATGGGGGTCTTACCATAGATGTAGACACAGTTCTGTGTGTTTCCTGAGCCCAGCCTTCCCAACAGAGTGAGACAGTCCCTGAAGCAAGCAAGGTCATGGCATGCACTCCAGAGAAAAATAACCTGTGGCTAACTCAGTGCTCAAGAGTGTAGTGTTTGCTTTTCATGAATGTGAACCTGAGTTCAGTTCCCCCAGACACCATAAAAAAAAAATTCTAGCCTTGTCGGGTAGAAACAAGTGAATCGCTGATGATGGTTGACCAGTTGGCCCAGTCTCCTCGTTGTGCTCCAGGTTCTGTGAGAGACCCTGTCTCAAGGGCTACCCATGCTCCAGTAGCTGGTCTTATACTATGACATACAAGCAAATTTAGTGGACTCAGTAGGTTTAAAGAAAAAGAGTGCATGAAGTTGAGAAGGAGGCAAAACTGTTGGAGGGATGGGGAGAAACTGGAGTAGAGGGAGTAGAGAACGGGTAAATTTGATTAAAACACATATGCATTACAGAATTCTCAAACAATAACAGCAAAAAGGTGGGAAGTACATGAAAAATGACTTCCAAGGATCACCTTTGGCCTCCACATGGACAAAAAGATACAGACACAGACATACAGATACATGCACACACACACACACACACGTGCACTTGCAGATGCATGTGCTTGAACCACACCCATTAGCACACCCTAAAGAGTCCAAGGAAAACTGAGCCCTCCTGGATTTAAACAAGCCACCAGTTACTGGGTAAGGTTGACTTCACGTCAACACACCTACCGGTATCTGCTAACATCCCAGCATCTGCTGTTGTGTGTCTGCTAACAATCATGAAGTGGTGAGGTGCAGAGGCCACAGGGTAGATCTGGACATAGGCTTCCTAGTTTCAAAGCCATGCCTCAGATTGCCTCAACTGTAAATAGGAATCTTATGCCATGATGGCTACATGAGTGAATGTGTGTTGAGTGCTCAGATCACCTGTCACACCAGGTTCAATCTTTTCTCTTGCCTGCCAGCATTTGTCCCTTTCACAGGATGGAACTGACACTAACTCACTGAGTTCGCACTTGGCAAACTGTCACTTCTCATATACTAAATTGAAACTTAGCAGCCAGACCCTGAGCCAGGTGTTAGGTCAGTGATACACAAAACAGCTCCCTTCACCAAGAAAGCCAAAGAACGTGAAAGAGGCAGATTAGTAGATGATGGGGGCACATGTGTATAATGAAAGGCAGAACAGAATGAGATAGAGAATTCTAGAGGTGTTGGAGTGAGGGAGACAGGGTTCTGATTTAGTGGGTTTCTGGAGGAACTGATGTGTATGTAGGCTTCCACTATTATGCTGCTTTTCCATATGAGGTTGCCAGGAGTATGAGGGATGAAGATGAGAGAGGGGGATAGAGAACACAGGTACAGAATGAAGAACCCAGGAGGAAGGTATGCCAGCCTTTCATCTGTTTTATTGTTTCTTTGATTCAACCATGAGATGGATAACTCTGGACTATAACCAGGCTCTCGTCTAAGTTTGGAAGAAGTTACTGCCTAATGGAAAACTCAAATCAGAGAATCCCTCCTCTCTTGGCAACAGGTATGATGAAGCCCAGCTGCATGCATCCTACCATCATGTATAGAGCTCTGACTAACCTCCAAAGCTGGAGTGTAGACCTAGTCCTTCTTTCTGTCTTTTGTGATGAATGTCTGTCGAAACCAATAAATTGCTCCATACCAAGCCCAAACCTTTACCCACGCAGAGCCCATTCTTCTGGAAGATATATTAGGGCAAAAACTGGATATAATTTGTGTATTTCAAAATGACACCATTTGAGTCTGGACGTGGAATAACATTCTTCAGTTGCCTTTCCTTTTCTCTTGCTCCTCTACAGCTTGTGTATCCTTCAGCACACCAATATAATGTGCAATGGCTTAAAAACAAAATACCTTGGTTTCTAACTCATTAAATGAGTCACCTCTTAAAAGTGAAAATGCAATTTTCAGATGGAAAAAGGAATACATGTTTCCTCCTATTTTGCCATTACTGTCCTTATAGATTCACAGCTGACAGCTTTAACTTTAAAAGGCTGTTTTACACAGATACGCATAGAATTCAGATAGGTAGCAGTCGTGATTGAGAGGATGTGTAGATGGGTGCTTCTGGAGAGCTGTAGTGAATGAAGGACCTTCGAGCATTATTTTTCTGAGTTATACCTGACTGAAGAATGGATCACTTATTTAATGAAATAAGCTTATTCAATTTATTTGAAGTTCATTAAATTTAACATGGCACATATTAATTCTAGATTGTTATTATTCTTAAGTTTGCGCCAAACAATGAAAACAGAAACAGAGCTATCTAGAATCCTTATAAAAACCTTTCTCCTGTGGATTGGTAGTCCTAACCACCTTTCCTTTTGGGAGATCTGAGAGCCAGCCCACAATTCTCACTGTCACCGACCTCTTGACCTAATTTGTTGCTTGCTTACTCCAGTTCCTTAATTTTGTCTTGTGTCTCCTTTCTTGTTCACTTGGTGGCTATGTATATAAATGGAGAGCCTTAGTTGAAAAAAATTATTTTGTCATGTTTCAAAACATTACACATCTGGACTTTTGCAGTAGCCCATTGCCTGGCCTTTCTGCCGTGGGTCTCATAATGCCAAACTAGATTTTTAAAGTCAACATGCATTAATTGGGCAATTGACATTCACAAAGTCTTTTCCTAAGGGCTTACTTCATCATCCAGAAGGGGCAAATTAGAAGTGTTCACGGGATGAATAGCTGTCTTTTTTGTTATTTTTTTTCATGAAGCAAGAGGAGAACGCCACCATGAGGCAGATGACAGAGAGAGGATGGAAACCTTAACTCCCTGGTGCAGTTATTCTAGCCTAATCTTACACATATCAGTAGCATGAGAGCAACTCCAAGCTTCTTGATGTGGAAGAGAAAGACTTTTGTCATCCAGTGCTACCTTCCTCCCCAACTGTCATGGCTCCCATGGCTTTGTGCAGGTCAATGTGTCAGGCAGGCAACACCGCACATAGCTTTTACTTTCTCTTCTTGCCTATTATCTGCTATCCCTCTTACCTACCACACTTTGTCCTCTAATCCCCCTGCTGAAGTCCTTTAAACCATTCTCAGATTTTTTCACAAACTGTACAGCAGTCATTTTGGTCACAGCGAGACAACGTATCGTTCATGGATAACCTAAGGACTGTCACACGAAGAGATGATCCAGAGGGATGGAGCAAGATTTGGGGAACTACATTAAGGCTATCACAGAGAGGATGTCACCTTACTCTTCCTTGGACAAGGAGGCTATTACCAGAACCTAGGATCAAAGAAGAATGCAGGAGTCCACAGCCTCTTAATCTGCAAGAAGAGAGACTGAGAGACAAACACCTTGGCTTCTCTTTGCCACCTCCTTGAACCAGCACTCATGGCTGGCTGTGACCAACAGAAGTAGAGAGAGGGAGGGAGGGACAGAGAGAGAGAGAGACAGACAGGCAGAGAGAGACAGCAAGAGAGAGACAGAGAACATAGTAACACAGAGAGAGACTTAGAGAGACAGAGAGATACACACAGAGGCACAGAGAGACAGAGCTAGAGAGACAGACAGAGAAACAGAGACAGAGAGGGAGTTGAGGGGAGAATGGGGAGTGTGTGTGTGTGTGTGTGTGTGAGAGAGAGAAGAGTAAGGAAGAGGGAGAGGAGGGAAAGTGAGACAGAAGAGGTGGGCTAAAAGGGGAGGAAAAGGGAGGCCATATGGGAGCCTCTATTACATAACAGTCACTTGGAACAGAGTAATGGATAATGATGAGGAATAACTCTAAAGGGACAGATTCAGAATATCTGGTACCTCACCTAAGCAGGAGTGTCACTTTGTGTCTCACAAAGTACACCAGTTCATGCTTTTATTGGCATTATAATGCCATGCTGAAAGTACTTGTTTATATATTTCTCTCCTGTTGCATTATAGTATTTTTGGAGAGCAGGAGATGAAAATTTTAAAATGTTTTATATTTTGTTTTCATGCAGCTTGCTGCAGCACCTGGTATTCAACAGACGCTTGCTAAACTTCTATCTAAGTAGAGCTGATGTCCCCCAGAAGCACCGAAGAAAGTGACAGGGGAGGGGTGAAATACTGGAATGTTCCCAATCAGCAGGAAGGAAAAATCAGATGACACCAGCAACACTGCCATGTGATTTCTGTCTCCTCTGGGATTTTGTCTACTCCTGTGTTCTATCTCTCCAACTTGCTATTTGCTTCTGTGAATGGTACCCATGGCCGGAACCTCTACATCTCACCCTCTCCCAGACACTCTGCGGAACAGAGAGAGAACAGAGACTACCATAGACAAGGAAGTCCTGTTCTTCACTGACTTTCATGCCAAGTCTTGCCAGTATGTCCAGTCCAGGGGGGTGGACTGAACCACTTAGGAACTTTGAACTTCCTTTTTGAACTTTCCATCCCCAAACTAGAGATGCTAGCCTTCTACATGTTTCCTTCTTCGATTTTACTTCCATTCCTACTTGGCCCTTCTTCTCTGGGAGTACTCTAAGAAAGGATCTTTTCCAGCTTAGAATATATCGTAAGGGAACAAGTAAAAGAAAACACCTTAGTCTCTGTTCTCCAACTGGACAGTTCACCCAGTGTGTTCAGGATGGCAGCTCCTGTGCCATAGGTCTGTGTCTGCACTCACTCTGGTTTAGGTCATAACGATGGAAGTTCCTGGTCTAGAAGACAACTTTTATGAATGGAAGAAACAAAATGGAGTCTCTATGGCAAAAGGCAGAACAAACTTTCTTGTGGATTTGAATGTCTAACATGACTCAGTGTGTAAGTATGTTTTCTTGTCTTTAGTGGGGTTGTATAGCTTGCAGAAAACAGAACTGATCTTTATACACAATCTATTTCTCCTTTCTCTCATTGCCATTAGGAAAAGGACGGGTATTAACTGAGCAGCTGATATGCACAAAGACTTTTGCTAGAGACTGTCTTCAAAGCTTAGAAGCTATCGGTGTGAAGTGTTTGTGAGATAAATGTATGTCTTTTTCCCACAAAGCTGAGGAGTAGAGTGGAGGAAGTGACTGTAGAGTTGATGTCAGAAAGGACAGACATATCCCACAGTCCGTGTGGTGGCATCCCAGCCATGGATGTTTACCTCACTGTGAACTACACACTCTTTGCTAATATGATCCTGTAACATACTTTATTATAACTACATTAAAATCTGTTTTCTCACTATTGTATATGCCTACAAAGACAGAAAATTTGGCCTGTTTAGCTCTTTAAATATTGTACTTAGCACATAACCTGACCCATAGCATAATCACTTTATTCAATAAATGGAGCCAAGTTTAGACTGTGCTGCATGTGGCCCTGGGAAGGGAGGATGATTTCTTCTGACTCTCATGGAGGCATAAAGCATGAGAGTTACTTTCATATACTGATGTAGAAAGACACAGGCCTACGGAAGGGCTATGGTGTCATTCACTTATCCTGATTTGGACGCTCTTGTGGTCTCAAACCTCTTATTAAACCTCTTATCTCTTTGCATTAGTTATTAGTAGCCTCTGCCCAAAGAAAATGTTTGTGGGTTAGAACGTAGTGATTAGTCATAAACCATGGGCTTCTTTTTAAAAAGTTTTTCAAGACAGGGTTTTTCTGTGTAGTCTTGGCTGTTCTGGAATTAGGTCTGTAGACCAGATTGGCCTCAAACTCACAAAGATCACCATCACCCGGCAACCATGAGCTTCTATGGAGTCCTTTAACTCTGACATTGTCAGATCAGCTGGAATAAAATATGTGCCCAAGACACAGAATGTCTAATTAAAACTTAGGATGTAGAAATTGTTTTGACACTGGTCCTCTGTGTATGGAAAATATGAAGAAGGGGAGAGTTTGGTATGTGTGTGTGTGTGTTTGGGTGTACATATTGTACACACATGTATGGGGGTGTATGTCAAGGGTCCCATTTTATTTAATTTTTTAATTAATTATTTTTAAATGATCTTTTCTCATTTTGCATTCCTATTCCAGGCCCACCCCCTTCCCTCCTCCCTCTACCCCAACCTTCCCCCATCCAACCCCCATTCACTCCTCAGAGAGTCTGACACATCGCTTTGAGGCAGGCCCAATGCCCTCCCCTCTATATTTAGGCTGAGCAAGGTATCCCTCCAAAAAGAATGGGCTCCAAGAAGCCAGTTCACATACTAGGGATAAACTCTGGTCCTACTGCCAATGGCCACAAAGACTGCCCCAAACACACATCTGTCACTCACATTCAGAGGGCCTAATTTGGTCCTATGCTGGTTCCCCTGCTGTCAGAGTCAGGTTAGAGTTGGTGGGCTCCCACTAGCTCAGGTCAGCTGTTTCAGTGGGTGTCCCCATCATGGTCTTGANTCCCCTCTATATTTAGGCTGAGCAAGGTATCCCTCCAAAAAGAATGGGCTCCAAGAAGCCAGTTCACATACTAGGGATAAACTCTGGTCCTACTGCCAATGGCCACAAAGACTGCCCCAAACACACATCTGTCACTCACATTCAGAGGGCCTAATTTGGTCCTATGCTGGTTCCCCTGCTGTCAGAGTCAGGTTAGAGTTGGTGGGCTCCCACTAGCTCAGGTCAGCTGTTTCAGTGGGTGTCCCCATCATGGTCTTGACCTCTTTGTTCATATTCTCACTCCTCCCTCTCTTTGACTAGACTTGGGGAGTTCAGCCCAGTGCTTAACTGTGGATTGCTGCTTCTGCTTCCATCAGTTGCTGGATGAAGGTTCTATGATGACAATTAAGTTAGGCATCAATCTGATTACAGGGGAAGGGCAGTTTAGGTACCTTCTCCACTATTGCCTAGGGCCTTAGCTGGCACTATCCTTGTAGATTCCTGGGAATTTCCCTGATGCCAGGTTTCATGTTAACCCCACAATGGCTCACACAATCAAGATATCTTTTTCCTTGCTCTCCCTCTTTGTCTTTCCCCCAACTGGACCATCCTGTTCTCCTCCCTCCCCTTCTCATCTCCCCTTCCACCCTGCCTTCCCCTCCTCCCTGCTCCCAATTTTCTCAGGATATCTTGTCTATTTCCCCTTCCCTGGGAGATCCATCTATGTCTTTCTTAGGGTTCACCTTGTTACCTAGCTTCTCTGGGGTTCTGAACTCCATAGTCTGGTTATCTTTTGCTTTACATCTAATATTCACTTATGAGTGAGTACATACCATGTTCATCTTTCTGGATCTGGATTACCTCACTCAGGATGTTTTTGTCAAGTTCCATCCATTTGCATGAAAATTTCAAGATGTCATTTTTTAGTGCTGAGTAGTACTCCACTGTGTAAATGTACCACCTTTTCTTTATCCATTCTTCAGTTGAGGGGTGTCTAGGTTGTTTCCAGGTTCTGGGTACTACAAATAATGCTGCTATGAACATAGTTGTGCAAACGTCCTTATGGTATGGGTCTTCATCCTTTGGGCATATGCCCAAGAGTGGTATTGCTCTACAACTTACTCCCTTGAGACAGGATCTCTCACTGAACCGAGAGCTAGGGTGAACACCAATAATCCTCTTGTCTCTGCACACGCTCTAGAACTGGGGCTAACTGCTTTCTATATCAGTGCTGTCAACTGTGAGCCAGGACCTCCTGCTCGGGCAGCAAGCACTCTTACCCATTGAACTAGCTCCCCAGCCTGGAAGAAGGGACTTCTGTGGAGCTACATGTCAGCAAGATGAAGCATTGCCACAGTGGCCCAGTCTGAGCAGAAAATCTAAGGAAGGCAGCTGAAACCCAGGAGAAAGCATAATGGGAAGAAGGGTCTTCCAATATTTAAAACTTTTGCTTGCAACTTTCTTTTGCAAAATGTGGGAAAGAAAACTAGGACGCTAAGTTCTCAATATTTAACACCAACGGCTCAGTTACAGTTTGCTTCCGTTATCAACTTGAAGCACCTAAGAAGAGACCTCCGTGAGACTGGCTGTAGGCATATTTGTGGGGCTATTTTCTTGATTGCTAACTGACGCAGCAGGGTCCAGCCCTCTGTGGGTGGTATCATCCCTAGCAGGTCCATCTATGTTGTGTAAGAAAGAGAACTGGTTGACTGTGAGCCTGGCCAAGCTTGTAAGCACCGTTCCTCTGTTGTATCTGCTTCTGTTCCTTCCTTGAGTTCCTGCGTTTGCTGCCCGATGATGGACTTTAGCCCGTAAGTTAAATAAATGCTATCCTCTCTAAGTTGCTGTTGGCCACAGTGTTTATCACAGAAACAGAAATGCAAACCAGGAAAAGTTCTTAAAACAAACATCTGGCACTGGGAGAATGTAACTAGGAGACGTGGTCAAAATGGTCTGGCACAGTTCAAGGCTGTGGTCAGGACCTAGTGAATATCTGCCAGCTGTGATTGAGGATGGCTTTGAGGAATACACCAGGTGTGTAAGATATGGCTGTTTCCCCTAGGGATCTTACTGCATCATTCTGAAGACTTCATAACAGAGTATCAGACCAACCATTTCTTTTTGCTTTCTATTTAAAACATACCGATCTTTGCTCAATCAATAATGGAGACCATCTGCCTTCCAGACACTTGTCAGAGAGAATAACCACAAACTGTCAGCTCCGTAGCACTTACCAGAATCCGATCTGAGAGAAGA
>LOJH01007388.1:5761-31053 GCA_001685095.1 Ellobius talpinus
TGTGTGTGTGTGTGTGAGAGAGAGAGAGAGAGAGAGAGAGAGAGAGAGAGAATACAAGGGGCTAAAGAGATGGCTCAGTGATTAAAAGCACCTGCTGCATTTGCAGAGGACCTGGACTCAGTTCCCAGCACCCAAATTGGGCAGCTCACAATCACTTATATCCATCTCTGGGGAATCGGAGACCCTCTTCCTGACATGCATACATGCATACAAACATACACGCAAAATAATAAAATATATATTTTAATTGAAAATAATGTCCTCCATTAACAATATAGAAGACAGTTTAGGGTGACAGTTCATAGGGCTGTGTTGATGCGACCCAAGCTGTATGCAGTATTGTCAGGAGCCAGTGGTGGCTTTCCTCAGAACCTGGGTTGACTTGGGCTCTTTGCCCAGTTCATCTGGCTTGGGACCTGGAAGTCCTGATATGTGTGGGATGGACATTTATTGAGGTAAGTTTACCCCCATGTCTGAACAGGGCTGTGGGGCTGGAAGAGGGAAGTGGGGACCTTGCAGGTCCATTTGCTGGTCTGACTTCTGGACCTACAGGCATGAGGTGAGAGTGCTTTGTCCGTGATGAGTTTCTCTAGCCCAGGGAGAGGGCAGGAAGGAGTGGGCCTTGGCCTCCATCAAAGAGGATGAAGGAAAGTGTGTCGATCGGGACAGAGAGGTCGAGTCACGAGGGTGTGACTAACTCGAGGTTACTGAGAGAGAAGAATACATTGTTCTCTGGGCCCAGATGGTCCTTGGAATAAATCAGCCCAGGCAGAAGCAGACTTCCAGCACAAGGAAGTTGAAGCAGAGGCCTGCCTGCCATTGCTCAGTGACACAACCCAGGCCCCTGGCCCTGAATGGCAGCCATTCATTTCTCTACTAAGGGTGTCAGAAAGAGAGGATGTGTGTGTGCACGTGCGTGCGTATGGTGCATATAAACATGTCCTTTTATAGCCTCCCATTCTCACAGGCAAGTGTGGGTGTTTATGGGGTGAGGAACATAGGGAGGTTTTTAACTTGGAGCCCAATACCAAGAGGTTTATAAGCAGCTGCTTGTTCCCCTTTGTCTAAGTCAGCAGAGGAGAGCCCTCTGAGGGCAGAGCCTGCGGGGGGGGGGTCTCCTTTATCAGTGTTCCTAGGCCCTACCCAGCGCAGGGACAGGTCACAAGAGGTGCCCGAGGAATGAAAATGGTTAAAGCACAGGTGTTTGCATCCCCTCCTCCACCAATGCATTTGTACCTAAGTAAATGAGTGGATCGATAATTATGTGCTAAGTCTTACGTGGCGCCTGCCTTAGGTGTTGAGGACTAGGTGAGATAGGGTAGAGACACTCACTATAACCATCACACAGGTAGGTGTCACTGTTAGCATGTTTCCTAGTCGGTGTCTTCACTATGGTCTCTGCTTGGAGACTTAGGCAGGCTTACACAGGACACAAACCAGCTGCAAGCATCATGCCCTCTGGCTGTGTTGTTAACAAGGAAACCAAGAGGCAAAAGCAGAGTGCCTACTTCCCCTTGTTTGCCTGTGGTCTCCCTCCGAAGGTTGTGGCAATTCCTTTTCCTTTGTAAGAATCCACGTAGGCTGCTTAGGAGTGAGGATAGGGTAATAGCTAAGCAGTAAGAGCACTGAGCAAACACCAGTGATGAAACGGATTCTCCCTTGAGAGGGTTTTCTTCCCATGAAGATGTTAATTAATATAAATGTACTAGCCTCACATTCTAAGGCATCCATTCTGAACAGACTGCGTACAGCTGAGAATTCAGCTCTGCTCAAGCTGTATTCCTGGAGTCTTCATCCGTTGGAATGTAGCTCCTTAAGAGAATCTTAAGCCAAATCTTACCTGTTTAGAGGTTAAGTAAGTGGTTTTGTCTTGAAGTGTAAAACTAAGTGCACAGAGGAAGTAAAGACCTCCCAGGCTGACTTGGAATTGAGATGGATTCTACCCATACCCCATGGGCACCCACCACCCCTGCCTTCATCTCTCACCTTCTTTCACTCCATTCTGGTTTCCACCAACCTCGTGATATTCCAGAAGACCCAAAGCTTAGGTTGCCACCATGTCTAGTGGGGGTGTTGTTTCTCTCCCATCCATACCTAAGACCTTGTAGAGTCCTCAGGGCTGTCTCAGGAATGCTTTCTTCACTAGGGGCCCTCAGAGAAAGGGGTGGAGTGGGGCTGGAAGGGTGGGGTGGCAGTCATATTAGCATTCTCTGCAGCTGGATTTACCAGGGGACTCCTCACCAAGCCGTTGTTCAGTTAGCAAGTGCAACTGAATAGCATAAGGATGGGCAATGAGAAGGGATGGAGGTGGGTTTGCTATGTATTCTCGGGATGTTTGGAAGTGGAGGTGCCAAGGAGTGATAAAAGGACTGCTGGCCATGACTCGTGCTTTGATTCTTGTACTAAATACTTTGTCTCTGTCACCAAATACCCGATAGAACAACGTAAGGAGGAGGACGTAGTTATTCTGGCTCCTGGTTTTAAAGGTCCAGTCTGGGATCACATTGCCCCATGTGTTGGGACAGAGCATCACGGAGGCAGGGGCATATGGCAGAGGCTGGAGGCTAGTCTACACTTCTAGATGGATGAAAAGCAGAGAAAGTTCATGCCAGCCCTTTCATTTGCTGTCTGCTTTTCTCTTTTACTCTGTCAGTGTCCTCAATCCATGGGATTGTGACACCTATTATCTGGGTGAATTTCCTGCCCCCCTCAGTTAATCTTTACTGAAAAGTTCTATGGAGTTTGCCTAACCAGTCTCCCAGGTGATTCTTAAGTTCAATCAAGGTGACAGTGCAGATTCCCAACTACAACTCCGTTATTTCCTTCATAAAATATACTTCATGAAACAAATTGATCTTGGGTGAGTGCTGTGTGGAGGGATTTTTCGTATAGGACTCTTTGGATGATGGGTTCCTTTGTTCTTACTTTTCTCATGGATCTGGGGACTGGAAAACTCTGGAGTGCCCCCATCTAGGCTCAGATGGGAAGGTTTTGAAGGTTTATCAGATGGACGCCTTTCAATGATCATTATACAGATCATTCAAATCCATAATTACTCCGAACTGACTGAACAGAAGATGCCATTTATGCTTTCTGGTTCTCTCTGGTTTTTTTTTGAGGGGGGGCAAGAAGCTTTATACTCCCACTGCTTCCCTGAAAGGGGAGGATATATTAGGAAAAAGGAGTAAAGATGATAGGATCAATACTTCCTTGCCTTGCTTTTAAGAGTTCTTTGAACTTGGGAGGGAGCAGAAAGATATGGGCCACACCTTGCCTGGGAACTGGCACATCTCTGGAGGCTACTTGGCTTGTCCCATTTGCTCACAAGCATAGCTGGCATGTTCACAGCTAGCATTGTATTCACAGCTGACAGGCCTCTCAATCCACAGGATGCTTTGTGGGGTCTTCATCTGAAGCAAGAACAACTCAAATCTGACAAAAGCTTGATCAGTTCTTTAAAATACATATATCAATCTTTATTCCCCCAGCAGGATGGTATTGGAGGTTATAATTTATGTGCATGTTAATTGCATGGTTTTTGGCGTTTCCATTTACCAGCCTTGTTTCTTGTTTCTGCAGTAGAAATTGAATTTTAGAAACTATATATTTTACATAATCACCGTGTGGGAGGGAGGAAAACCCACCAAAGATGGAACTTGGAGGTTTAGTGCCCTAGTTGAGTGGAATTGGACATTGAGGCCAAGTGTGTGTCTGGGGGTAGCTCAAGACAGCTCTTGCAGGAAGGGGAAAAAAGCAGTTAGTACCATGTGGTAAGGACAGATACAGCTTCCGGACCTTGTCCCACCAGGAGCCAAGAAGAATTACCAGGTTTGATGTCAGGCTCCAAAGTCTGGTGCTCCTTCACTACATCCTGCAGGTGCCACCATGGATAAGTCTCAGCGGCTGCCTGTCCCATGGCCATGCTACCCCACCCTCTGTTGTTAAACTGGCGTCAGCCACTGTCCATCACAGAGAATCACCTGGTAGTTCAGTGCCAACGAATACTTCTGGGCTCATGTGAGGCCAATCTTCACTTCTAGATGGGCGGAAAGCAGAGAGAAGTGCACACCAGCGCTCCCACTCGCTGTCTCCCTTCCCCGCTTTACTCCGTCAGTGTCCCTGGGACTGTGACACCTCTTGTCAGAGTGGATTCTTTTTCTCAGTTAAATCTTCACTGTAAACTCCCATAGTGTGTGCCTGACCAGTCTCCCAGGTGACTCTGAGTCCGATCAAGGCAGCCCAAGGTGAGGGCTGTGTAGGTGGATTTTTCATACAGGCATCTTTGGATGACGGATTTCTTCGTTCTTGTTTCCCCCAGGAGCCTGGGGATTTGGAAGACTTTGGAGGACTCCTGTCTAGGCTCAAATGAGCCTGTGTTGTAATGCCTTGCTATAGTTTGATGAATACAAGCCAAATGTGTTAAGGGATACTCACTTAAAGAATATATGAGCCCAGAAGCCTGCAGCTCACAGGGGATTAGGCTAGGTGGCTGGAAAGGGTAGGAAGGCATGTTTGCTTGAGGACAGTAAGAGTCAAATACTAAACTAATGGCTTGGGCTCTGGAAATCCTAACTAGCAACTCTGCCTCATGCTCACAGAGAAATAGTACTAGGCTCATTTGTTCATGCGTCCATTTGTATGATAATCCCCTGAGTACCTGAGATGTAGCAAGTAGTTTATTAGGTTCTGGGACTTTAGTGACGTGAAAAACAAGAGTCCCTGTCTTTATGAGTCTCATGTCTTCAATGAAAACAGCTAAGCAGTTAGGCTAACCATGTAAATACTGTAGCGTTGTGACACTTAATGTCAAAGATTATTTTTGAGGGGCCCCTTGCTTATGGATAGGGCTTTGGGGGGTCTACCAAGGGTGGTTTCATTAGAAGAATGAAGGAGGTTTGGTTGAGACTATTAGGTAGTGGGAGAAAGGGGAAAGTTGTAAGCCGAGGGCCAACATGGGCTTGTGTCCAAGGGTGGGAGAGTTAGGGCAAGTTCACAGAGCTGAAAGTGGCTATGGGGAGACAGCGGATGTTCACCATTAGAGAGGAAAATGAGCACTCCATGGTGAAAGCCTCCTCCAAATCATCCTAAGTGTGTTGACCTCTTCCTAGGGACAGGAGGGAGCTATTAGGAATCATAATGAAGGCTATGACATTACATGATAGCAAGGACTTAAAGGGCCAGGCAAGAGTAGATTGAAGACTTTTGCCACAAGCAGAGAGATTATGTAGGATGAGATTGACATCGTCTAGGCAAGAGAATGGTAATAAGCGTGAGCTCAGATAGTTGCAGCAGGGATAGACAGAAGTGCCTGAGAAGCCGGTAGGAAGCTGGAGGAATGTGGCCGATATGCAGTGAGAGATGAGAGAAAACCTAAGCGCGTGCCTGGTTTCATTTTTCTTGTGTCATTGAGTGATGGTGGAGTTGGAAATAGAAATGGAGGTGAAGGGGGATTCATTGTTAAGATAATGAAGAGTTTTGGTACTATAACAGCAAGACTTGAGCCATTTGGATGTGGAGAGGTTGACAAAGGAAGGGCTTGGCTATTCTGGACTCATCAGCATATAAATGATTGTCCAGAGCCCTGGAACTAGGAAATTTTACATAATGAGACTGTATAGGAAGAGACAAGACATCAGCCCTTCCAAGGCAAGTTAAGACTAGACACAGAGTCAGGGGTTGAAAGGCATCTGGGGGGGAACACAAAAGGGTAGAAACACTTACTGTAAGAGATGCTGTTGATGGTAATGAAAGAGGTTGCCAGCTTTAAATACAGAGGCCCCCTGAGAGGGATGAGCTAGGTCTGTTGAATGCAGTGGCATGGTAACCACTGGTTGTCAGAAGTGGGCAGATTTGGCGTGGGTGGAATGATGGAGGCAGGCAGGTAATGATGCCAGACTGAGGAGTGCACGGGCAGTTGGGAGGCAGAGGTAGCATGTGTGGGTGGCTCCAGGGCAAAGGGGGTTAAGCTGATAGCAGTCAGGGTGGTGGGGTGGGCACGATAGGAGGATAGTGGACAGGGAAGCCCAGGGATTGGCCAGCAGTCGAGGATGACTGTTCAGGGGCTTGAAGTGTAGACCAAACAAGAAACAAGGGAACAAAAGAGAGGTGTTGGAAAGTCCAAGAGCCATTCTGGTTGGAGGAAGTGGACTGGAGAACTTGAAACGCATACCAGTAGATTTGAACTGAACGAATGAGAAGCTGTCCCTTTCATGATGCAAAGCCTGGAATGTTCCTTTTGAAGTACCTCCTGGGGCACTCTGACTAATTCAGTGTGTTAGACTTAAGTCTGTTGGCGCATCTGCAGCAGTGTTCCTGACACTGGGTCTTTGATAAAAAACACAAATGTATTTCCTCATGATTTAGGAGGCTGGGAAAGCCCACACTAAAGTGCCAACATCTGTTGAGGGCTTTCTCATTGGGTTATCCCATGGCACAAACAGTAAGGCTAGTGAGTGGTGTGGAGGAAATAAGACCAAGAAGCACAACTCATCATTAGGCCTCACCTCCTAACACAGCCGATTGGAGTGGGGAGGGCACATTCAGATCATTGTAATACCTAAGTTAGAACATCACAATCTATGATGCGCCTAACTGCCTTCCTCCCTATAACACCCTCATGCAGCCCGCTGGATCTGTGATCTAAGCAGCTACTGTTCAACTCTTACCATATGTCATCATGAGAGATGCTTCCAGATGTGATCTGACTCAGCAGCCTTGCCTGCTGGGTAATGTGACCAACGCTAACAAAGAAGAAGCTGACGTTCGGAGACATCAGGTCACTTACACACGATCCTATAACCTGGAAGTAAATGACAGGTGTCTGCCTAGGCTTGGTCAGCCTGAAGAGTGTAGGCTTGAAGAGCATAGACTTGAAGAGCGTAGGCTCTATGCTCTGCTCTTCTCAGCCCGCAAGCTTCTTGGGGACAAGGAGTGCTTTATTGGCCTTGTGGTCTCAGAGCTTGATGCTCGCGCTGCCTTCTGTTTCTTTGTTTTTGTTTTGCTTGAGGTACGATCTCACTATGTAACCCAGGCTAAGCTAGAGCTCACTGTGCAGTCCAGGCTAGTCTTTTACTTGTGTGGATCCTCCTGCCTCAGCCCTCCTAGTGCTAAGATTTCAGGTGTGCGTCAGCACTTGCTGTTTGGTGACTGTATGTTCTTTTCCAGTGTTAGGATCTGAGGCTGGGTTCCCTCCAGGCCTCTCTCTGTAGCATCCTGAGTGTGCAGGCCATAGGATGCAGCATCGAGGAGCATATTACACACCAGTTGTCTGCAGAATGTACCAGCCATCCAACCTCCTTTTCCTGGGATGGCTCTAATCGGGGAAGTTGTAAGGGGCAGTATGGTGTGTGGGTGTGTGCACGGTTTTCTTGTCTATAATCCAATTCCTCTTCTACCCTTCTGCAATGCGAAATAGATGGTTTCCTCTTCCCAGGCTTTAAAGTCTATGCCATGACCCAGACATGGCACTAAAGTCACTTGTTCGGGCTTCCAAAGCTGCCTCTCCATTGTTCTGCACAGCAGACCTTTAGATTGACTATCCTCTGGCCCAGCATCATGCTCACCCATCCCCATTATTCCTGCTCAGTTCCTCACCAGGACAGAAGGCCAAGTGAGAGTCCTTGAGATCCTCTAAAGATAACAGAAGGGAATGTATATAGCACAGGGCAGGACTGAAGTACAAAAGAAAGTCCTGGGGCCTTAGAGGGCAATGGCCTGCCACCACTAGCATCCCACATTCGGTGTGCCCTTCCTAACCCTCGTGCTATCTGTGTGCTCACATTCTCTGTCTACTTCTGGGGCTCTGCATACAGCAGAGGGATGGAGAGAGTGAGGTCAGTAATAAGGAAGATGTCAAAGACATGCAGCCCCATAGGAGAGAAAGAGCTTTACAGGGTCGCAGCCTAGTTTCTTTATTTTGTAGAAGTCCAGAGAGAGAGAAATTCGCTTGGTTAGTCTTTCATTCAACTGCTTGGCCTTCTTTCCCATCCCGTAAAATTTCATTGATCATTTGTTGGGGCCAAGTGATACACCAGTGTATAAGAGAAACAAACTCCACTCTCAAGTAGCAGTCATCTGACAGAGAAGGGAGAAACAGCCTCAGAATTGTAGGACTCAGTGATGTCAGAGCTAGGAAGCAAACTTAGTCCTCACCCAGTGTTGTTGAAGGACCCTCATGCTGCAGCTCTCCTGGTTGGTAAGCTGAGAATCCCTTCTGTTCTTGGTGGCAGGTGAGAAGGTTTAAAAAGAAAGGAACCCAGGTTTTGGTCTGAATACTTCTTGGCAGTAGAGGGGTTGGAGAGTATAGGGAACTTTAAACAAGCCTAGACTATGGCTTTCAATTATTATTATTTTAATTTTGGTAATTTGGTAATAAGAGTACCCCTTAGTGGTACTAACACATCTTCATTGTTACATAATAATCACTGGCATCCATCTCCAGGACTCCGATGGTCCTGTAGAACTGAAACTGTGCACAGTACACCCTACATCCACACCCCCTCCATTTCCAACCCCTTGAGCACTGACAAGTGATTTTTCTTATGCTCTGGGACTTCTCACAAAGGCAAACGCCTCTGAACACATCCTCAGAATGATGTCTGTGCGAAGTGGGGATATAGCAGAACACTATAGTGCTCGCCTAGTATACGTGAGGTCCTAGGCTCAGTCCCGAATACTGTTAGAGACCAAAAAAAGGAAGAAAGAAAGAAAGAAAAAACAATGCCTATGAATGTATAAAGTAAAATACTTAAGACTTTAATAGAAACCTAAATTACAGGTGTCAAATACTTTTTGAAAAATCATTTGTAGGCTGGGTGCAATAGCAAACATCATTGATCCCTGCAAGCAGGAGCTGAAGCGGGATTGCTAGTCCAAGGCCATCCTAGGATATATATAATGAGTTTGGAGGCTAGCCTGGGCTACATAATGAGTTTGAGGCAAGGCTGGACCAAATAGCAAGACCTTATCTGGAAAAAAACATGTTTAATACAATAACATTTGTTATTCATTGTTATCCTATGAACTAACAAGACATGGTTTTACATAACTGTCATATTTTTGTAGGTGTGGCTTTCATAAATAATATTTCCAGTGTGACATGAAAATAGCTATCCATGACAAAGGTGCTCCAGGCACCATGAATCCACTGTTTGCTGCTAGCATCCCTAGTCCAAAGAACTGCAAATTTTCTTAGTGAAAATCAAGATGCCCTATTTCCCCATTCAAGTTCCCCAACATCCTGAATTCTAGCCCTGACAGTTGGGGAGTTTCACAGGCTTCTGCCTCAGAAGGGTTGCTGAGACTTGAGTTTGCCCTGCCTGCAGGGGCAGAGCAGAAGGTGGGGCGCACATTGATGAGCAGGCTGTGGCAAATGGAGCCCTCCTCATGCCCAGCATCACAGGAGACCAGCCAACAGGAGAAGTGCCCCATTCTTCCCGGAGGGAGCCAGCCTGCTGTCTGAGAGGGGTGGGGCCAGTGCCCTCTAGAAGTGTGCCTTCTGGCAGCTCCTCCGCCCCCCTCCCACCCCCTTGTCCAAAGGCCTCATGCAGAAGGGAGCCATATGGCCCTTTGTGGACACATTTTCCCTGGGTACAGTATCTTCCTGGTGTGAATGTGGGACCTAGTGCCTCAGAGTCAGCTGCCCCTCCCCTCCCCCCACTGCCCCTCCCCACACCAGCCTGGGGAGAATCAACTTGTTCTTGGGGGGCAGCAAACTCACAGAATCGGGGAGCCCTTTGGAGTCAGGGTGAGTGAGAAGTATCTCGGTAGCACCCACACCCACGCCCACACAGAAAACAGTTGAAGTGAAGTCAAATGTCTCAAAGTCAGATCCTTTTTAGTATGAATTTGCTGTGTCTCATTCCGAGCACTAATTCCAATTTAATTGCAAGTGGCCTGAAGCCTCTTCAATAGGAGTAACAAATGGTTTGATTTTGTAAACTTCATCAGACTGCATTTTAAATGCGACACAGTAGCCCAGCTCGAATGCCAATGAAGCGCTGGAGTAGCTCTCTGTTTACTAATTATCCGTTCTTACCCCAAGCCACGCTGGCTGGCTTGTCTGATTAAATCGGATTTGTGGGATAGAGAGCAGCTAGCTGAGTTTTCTCTATAGTAAACGAGATTGAAACTATGGGCCGCCTGGCTGCACACTGTAAATTATATTTCCTTTTAAAGGGGACGTGTCTCTTTTATTTCACCGTTACCCCCTTGCATATTAAACTTTTACAGCACAGACATGGACCCGGCAGCTTCTCGAGGCGGCCTCTCATTCTCTCCCCAAGTAGCCCCACTTGCGTCTGAGATGAGAGGAAAATGGTGGGTGCTACAGTTTGTGGTTCCTCACCCTGTGCCCACTTTCCTTTTAATCCCTTTGTTTCTCCCCTTTATACTAGACTTGAATTTTCTTCTATCATTTTTTTTCTTTCGTTATTTTCAAAGGAATTTTCAAATTTCCTTGAGATGATATGGATTCTCAGAAACTGTACTGATTTAGCTGGGAGGGTTCCACAAGAAGACGCTCCAACACAGTGATGTCAGTAGTGGTCACACTGAGCTGGAGGGGGCAGAGGTTGGCTCTACATTCGGTTAGCATGGGTTCAACAGCAATGGGAGAGATTTTCTAAAAATGTACATGTATTATTTCAGTCCATCCAGCAATGACCGACATCCTTTACTCTGAACAAAGTGAAATAAGGATCACGGGGCCTCTAAGACCTGTGGTCCAGCAGATCAGGACATGCTGCGGTTACAGGTGGGCTGGGTGTGGTAAAGGTTCTGCCCCCCGATTGGCTGGTTCTAGGGTCTGCCTGCCCAAGCACTCTGCTACCTATTTCTTTCTGCCTTTGTTTTTAAGGCAGCAAATCAGTGTCTGTCTCTGATTCTTCCAGACACACATGTATGTACACACGCAAACACTCCACACACACACACACACACACACACACACACACTCTCTCTCCCTCAAACACACACACTCCGTGCACTACACACACACATGCACACACACACTCCATGACACACACACCAAAAAAGAAAGAAAGAAAATCGACAGAGAGAGAGAGAGAGAGAGAGAGAGAGAGAGAGAGAGAGAGAGGGAGGAGGCACGTGCTCGTGCACCACAAGAAATAAACACTGGGCATGTTGAGTGGGGTGTAATCAGACTGTACTTAAACTCTGCCATTTCTGAGACTTTTGTCCTGAGTTTCATCCATTCTGCCCTCACTCTTGGTGTCTGTCTTTGTGCCTGGCGCTTTTTATGTGTTAATTTGCTTTTGAATGTCCTGCAGCATCAACACACAGACTTTTCCCTTTCGGCCCATTGTGTGCTGTACAGTACACGAAGCCTTGCGGTGTCTCTGATAGCCTGGTTACCGTGGGAATGAATGGCCTGCCATGCTCTCGGGCCTACAGTCCTCTTTTTAATTGTTGACAGTAAAAAGCATTTAAATGCTGCTTAATTTGTAATCATCTTCTGGGGAGAAGGAAAGGAACCATTAAAATGTCAGTAAAATAAATACATCTTCTCGTTCTATTTTTTTGTTTTGCTTTGTTTATTTACAGGGGATTTTTTTTCTTCCCCCTGCCAGTGTTTGTCAAATATTGCAAATGCTCTCAACTAATCAGTTTTTCACTCATTTCTAGTTCCCATTTCCCCTACTCCCTCTCCTCCTCTCTGTCTCTCTGGGGCTTTCTTTTGTCTTGTCTCTTTTCTGTACCCCTTTCTTCTACTACTTGGTTTTTGTGCCCAAGTATAATTTTCCCCAAAAAATATGCCACTTCTGGACCCCATCCCTTTCTGAAGGACTCAGGTGACAACTCTATGGGTACCAGAGAAATGGCATCCATGGAAAATGTCCTGTGTGCTTGAAGAACTACCCGGGAAGCATTTTCTATACTGGCACGGATGTTAGTCCCATCGTTAACTGGAAGCTTCATGCTCTTTGCCAAGCTCTGGATGTTCTGCTGAGAATACAGGGGTCCTACTGTGCACTGGGATCTGGCTGAGAACATGAGGCCACTGTCTTCAGAGGGGCCCACTCACCCTGTCCTCTGTGTAGTCTCTGGGCACTTTGCTATCATCCTGATACGGGGATGTGGGACTTTCTGTCCCTGCTTTACTATATTCTCACCCAATCAGCCAAGCCCTTGCCTAACTCAGAAAGGACTAACTCAGAGAGATCCTGGGGCTTACCACATGCATGACCAGTCCTAGGAGTAGCCATTAGGTCTCTGGGAGTGGTTCCATTAAGGTCTTGCTTCTTTCTCTTGCTAAGAACTCCTATCTCACAGGGTCCTTGGGGATGCTTAAGACCTGGAGTGTCACCTAGCGGTACCTAGTCAATGTCAGGTCCTTTCTCTACCATGCCTGTGACTGTGTCAGCCTGTGACAGTGATTCCCATTGAAGCCTACTGATTCTCCGTAAGTAAAAGGCTGTTGTGTCCATTTTGGAAGGAAAACAAAATCACTCAGAAGCACTCAGCTCTGTCCTTCCTGGGCCTAGAACACTGGATATTAGAGATGGATAAATTCTTTAAAGATATTTCATTTTTCCAAGAGCCTTTGGCATCTAGCCAGGAGTGCACAGTGTGTCTTTGAGCCAGGCAGGCCTTCTAGCCGAGGCTGCTACTGCTCTCTGTTCTGTCCAGCCTCTTAGACGGGGTGTCTACTATGAAGACCACTGGAAGAGTGGGGCAAGATGACAAAGACTGGCGTAAATGGCCCGGTCCCGCCTGTCCCATGCCATCCCGACTCCTCACCACAGACTTCTGAAGCGTTTCTTCCTTGAAGCCCCCAAGATCACATGAACTGGACTCCCAATTTTCTTCCAGTCCCCAGGCAGCCTTGCAGAGAGTAACACTGTCACCGACTGTCCATGGAGGTCACAGACCTGAAGATCAGCGAGGGAGATGAACTTAGGGAGGACCTGAGTTACCCTAGGTGAGGGCTGTACGGACTTTCGGGTTCTGAAAACTCAGAGTTGGCAGTGTTTCTCACTTTGAAGCTTTACTCCAGTGGAACAAGTCCAGTAGGGAAACAAAAAGGTGGGTTTTTTTCTCTAGGTCCTGAGAGAAGTTGGCATGCCATCCATCAGTGCCAGGCTGCATGCCTTCCTCCAGACTGACTAGGTCATCAAGGCACCTCCCTGACAGAATGAAGTCCCCTAGAGGCCTTTGCTTCACGCCCACAGGGCTGGGCCAGAGTAAGGCTAGGTGAGGCTCCTGTGGATGCCTGCTCTTCCTCCCAGGACTGTTGAAGTTGGTCCAATTTTTCAATCGTGGGCCAATTAGTTTCACAAATGGGGAACCCCGTGGTGCCAGGGCACATTTGTTCCAGGCCTGCGCACTGGCCAGGCCCCATTGTCCTGCTTCCCACCCCCGTGTGGGCCCATTGTTCCCGTCTCCAGCAGGCCCTGCTTACTGTTGATTTACACGGGGCGGGCGTCCTGCGGGCTCCAGGCTTCCCTGCCACAGCTGGCTGAGGTGCTAAGGCCTTGGACTCCCTGACCTTTGCCCCAGTCCTGCTGTCATTTTGAAAGTTACAGACCAGAGGGCTGCATACTTCTCCGGATTTACTTTCCATCCTGATCCCCCTTCCCATACCCCCCTTCCCACTTCCCCTCTNTCTGACTGTAGAGGTTTTAAGTTCATTTTGGAATGTCTGAAAGGGTCCAACAAGTAGCCTGGGAAGCCAAGAGGACAGGGGCCTCTGGAGCAGGTGGAGAGAACACAAGAGGCAACTCCTTGCTGAGGCTGCTGCTTCTCGGGACGTGCATTCTGTTTCTCAAGTTCATGAGTTCCGAGTCTTATGTACAGTTGGGAGATACAGAGTAATCCACAGGGAACCAAAATGTGTGATGTCATTTTCCCTTGGCACCTTTTTGGTCAGGGTCCCTGTACCCTAGGAAAGGGGACTTGGCATATGTGAAGTGGGCTAACAGCAATGGTCCCATTGTCACCCTTTATTCTCTCTTGTAAACCAACACTCTTCATGCCTTCCCTTACTCCCCCCCCCGTTTCTTTTCCACCCTTTTTCTGTAGTCCCCTCCCACATTTTCTCCCCTCTTGGGTAGGTTTGTTGGAGTGATTGACAAAATTAGTAAATCCATTCATGTTACTTTTATTGTGCAGGTCTCAATAAATCCCGAATGTCCGGGGCACACCTTAATGAGCTAGTGAGCTGACAAATTTGTTTACTGTAGCTGGAGGTGCTGGGTAATGAAATGTGCTTGTGTCTGGGCTCACTGCTAAACAAATACACGGTTTCCCGGAAGGAGGCAGCGGGCTCTGCTAGCTGCCACAGCCCGACCAAGCAGCCGCATTCCCCAAGAGGCTGACGCTGGGGTGTGTGCTGGTGTTTTGAAAAATGCAGCCACTCACCCATCCGCTGCTTAGTTTTAAAACAAATTTCAATCTGTCGTCTGAACCCTCCCCCCTTTTATGTTATTCATTGAGGAATTTCTATTCCTTTGACAGTTCCAAACCCTAACATCCCTTCTTCCTGTCGTAGAAATAATAGAGGGTTAGAGAAATGTAGAAGTACCTCCCAGGGTTCTAAGATTGTAAGAAGAAAAGTAGGAAGAGGGAGGAAGGACTGGAGGAGACTGAAGATTGACAGGGTCGAAAGGGACAAGAAGACTAGAGGCTAAGGTTTGGGCTTCCTGGGTAGGCTGGAGAAAATATGGCCAGTGGTAAGTGATGTGTAAGATACAAATACCCTTGCTAATTTAGTTTGACGCTAATTTGGCTGGAGGCAATGCTTTCAAGGTGTTACCGGGTGGGCAGTAACAGGCAGAGAGTGGTTGAGTGGGACTTATCCATACTTCAGTGGCAGATGACATTACCGAAGGGTCAAGCAGACTGAGAAGTGCTACAGTTGGGTGAACTGGGTCTTATGGCAGAGGGTCCTGCCACTCAACATCCAAAGAGAAATCGGAGATGTGAATGAGCAGCTTGTGGTCCTTCCTCCAGTGGAGAAGTCAAAGAGAAGTTCAGCAGATGTGAGGGTTTGGGCATTTGTTTCCCTTCTGTCTGCCCCTGGGTCCTTTTCGGTCTCTTAAGATGAAGACAGAACCTCCTGCCTTTGGTGTGAGTCAGCTGTGCTGCCTGTGTCTGTCTCTGGCGCAGTGGGTGATGCATCTCTGTATCTTCTTCAACAACAACCTGGAGGCACATACATGGAAGGAGAAAGCCGGGTGAAGGAAGGTAGAGGTAACGATTTAACTGATGACTCTGGCATCTCATGAAAGATAATCCCCAGGGGTCAGAGGCAGCGGTAGAACCTCCTTGCAGAGTTAGAAGGGAATGGAGATACAAGTGTTTCCAGTTTAAATGAGGTTTTTTTTACTTATCCCCAATTTGATATTCGTTCCCATCCAGGGAAGCAGCTGCTCTAGGTAGCAGGAGAGATGGCTCTTCTTTGCTGAGTGGGATTAGACAACAGAAACCCATCTGTGTTCACACACACACACACACACACACACCACACCACACCACACCACACCACACTACATGTACACCCCACACGGAGCAGTCCTAGCCTGCTTACCCATAGAAATGGAAGTATATTTAGCTTCCTCTGCTCCTTTGATTAAGGAACCGCTTGTCTAGGGAGATAATAAGAGCCTTGCTCCAAGAAAGTATAGCACCTGAGCGCCTTCACCAGCTGCGTGCCCCTCCGATCATGTTCCTTCCTTTCCATTCAAGAGCTAATTGGCATGGAAATGGCACAGGTGTAAACACAAGGCTTTTGTGTCTCCTGATTTCAGACCCCATCATCACCTGGACAAGATAAAGGCCTGAGACCTGTGCCATCCCTCCTGCCTCCTGTTCAACCCCAGCCTGGCTTCCTCCCAATTTTTGCTAAAATTGTACGTGTTTTTAAATCAGGAACCTCTAAGTTGTGCCTGTGTTGTAGCCCAGACTGGTTGTGCTGCTCTTGGGGGACATGGTATGGCTCACTTTCTCCCGTGATAGTGACCTGGCATAACTGCATGCTACTACCTGCAGCATCCTGGGTTCCTCTCAGAGGTCTCTACTTAGATAAAGCCAAGAATTTCACATTCTTCAGAAAAGAATTTCAGGAGAGGTCGGTATGAAGCAGAGCTGGAGGTTTTTGAAGAAAAGGTTTTAACATAAATTTAAGTCTGAGTGTTAATGGACTGAGACATGCTTCAGGAAAGGGACCTACTACCCATGAATGGATGTGAGCGTCTCAAGAGGGAATTAGATGTTTTCATGGGAGCCAGTATGTGATTTTGGTGTCTCCTGAGCTTATGTCTCAAAGGGTTGATAACGGCAGTGCCCCACAAATGAGATCACAGGGTGATTTCCGAGGTGCACTGCACAGGATTACAATCTGGTAAGATGAAACGGTTGGGTCATAAAAGCTTCACGAGGGGGGTTGGACATGTCTTTCGCTGTAAATGGAGTTTCTAATTTTGCTTGAGAGGCTCCTAGAAAAATGCTGGTTTGTAGTTGGGAAAGGAAAAAATGCCATGGCTGGTCGTAAACACTTAAGACATGTCATAGAGCAGGAATATTGACACCATTCACAGCAAATGGTGCCAGAATTCTTTCTTTAGAAAAAAATGTTATATGCATGTCTGTTTGCATGCGTGTCAGTCCATCATGTGTGTGCCTATTGCCTGTGGAGGCTGGAGAAGGCCGTCGGTTCCACTGGAACTGGAGGTATGGGTGGTTGTGATCCACCAGATGGCTGCTGAGAACCAAATCTGGGTCCTCTGCAAGATCAACAAGAGCTCCCAACCGTGACACAGTCTTTCCAGCCTCTGCGCCAGAACTATTGACCCTTACCAGCAAGAAACTTTAGCTAGATACATGAGGGGCTCCTGTCTCTTCCCGTGTCCCCTTAATTTTCCCTTTCTTTTCTGCCTCAGTAGGATTTATGCACACAGGTCCCAGATATTCGCTGTAAGCCTACCCATATTGCCCCAACCCACATTCTAAATTTATCCTTACCATTCCTCTTTCTTGTTCAGATCCCCTTTGGGCAAGTACTTATGGAGTCTAGACTAAGCCACATCTCCTCATTCTCCAGAAATATTGGGGGAGGGGTTGTTGGGTCCTTTTTTCTGGTGAAGTAATTCTCTTTAAACCAAGGCTAAGTTTCAAATCTGATTCATAATGGGATTCCCAAATTGTAGAAAACAATGCATTTGTGGCAAAAAAAAAAAAACTTGACAGTGTCTGTCAGTTGTCTCGTGGCAACACTAGGAAGTGAATGTTGGAAGCACAGGTTGGTGATGTGGGTTCCCCCTTTGTATGCTGTGAATGTTTAATTACCATTGGTTAATAAAGAAGCTGCTTTGGTCTATAGCAGGGCAGAATAGAGCTAGGTGGGAAAATTAAACTGAATGCAGGACGAAAGAAGGCAGAGTCAGGCAGATGCCATGTAGCCACTGAGGGAGAAAGACGCTGGAACTTTACCGGCAGGCCACATCCTCGTAGTAATACATAGGTTAGTAGAAATGGTTAATTTAAGATATAAGAGCTAGCTGGGAATATGCCTGAGCCATTGGTAAAATTGTGTTGCAATTAATATAGTTTCTGTGTGATTATTCGGGTCTGGGCAGCTGTAAAAAGGAAGGTGCAGTCTCTGCTTGCAGATTGGTTATGAAGTTTGTGTCTTCAGTGTAGAGGCTCAGGGCCAAGACTGTGTTACTCAGCTTTCTGTGACTGTATTGAACAACAGGTAATGAACCTGTGGGTAGGAAAGGTTTAGCTCACTTTACAGTTTCGAAAGCTCCAGCTCACAGTCCCTTATTATCCTTGGGCCTGTTATGAGGCAGCATACCCTGGCATGGAGCATGAGAAGGACCAAAGCTTTCTTATCACTGCCTAGACAGGAAGTCAGAGAGACAACAGGAAAGATGGAAGTCCACCCCTCACTTTCAATGGCATTCTGCAGTGACCGGAAGACCTCCTTCTGAGACTTTCCACCTCTGCCCGGGTTGGGCAGTAAGCCTTGGCCCATGTCACAGGAGAACCCTTCTGATCCAGTCTCCAGCTACTGCTAGGGTAGTAGTTGCCCGCCCCAGGATCACAAAGCTGAGAAAAGCCACCCTTCCGGACCAGAAGTGTAGAGTCTTTGTACTATTTTACAGTATGGTAAGGAGTGGCTTCAATGGTCAGAGGTCTTGCTTCTGAGAAGTAAAGCTCAGACAGTGGTGCAGTTCGGCAAACGTGGTAGGGGGTGTCTTAGTGATGAAACTTCGTGACCAAAAGTGACTTGGGGAGGAAAGGGTTTGCTTCACTCACAATTCCATATAATAGCTCATTATCAAAAGCAGGGAGAGCAGGAACTCAAACAGGGAAGGAACCTGGAGGCAGGAACTGATGCAGAGGCCATGGAGGAGCACTGCTTACTGACCTGCCCCCATGGCTTGTTCAGCCTGCTTTCTTACAGCACCCAGGACCACCAGCCCAGGGGTGGCCACACCCACAATGGGCTGCCTTTGTCCTTGTATCCATCACTAATAAAGAAAATGCTCTACAGTCTTGCCTACAGTTCTATCTTGTGACAAGTTAATATAAAACTATCCAGCCCAGGGCCCCAGTGAGTTTGGCACCTGTGTGTCACCTGGCATTAGTGGTTGCCATGGAGATAGGGTAGGACTGTGTGGGAGTCTTTTGGTAGCGGCCTTGTTTATAGACTCAGTTCTGAGATCTCACCAACCCAACCTATCTATCCCTGTACCATGACCTATTGACCCCCCTCCGGTGCATGCATCTGTTTTTGTCATCATCCCAAAGTCCCTCAGTATTGTCACCACAGCATACAGTTATCTAGGGCCTACTGGCATGAGCCCTGTGCTGTGTGTTGGGGGAGATAAAGATGGCTATTCTGGTTCCTGCTTTGGCAGCTTAGTCTCATAGGCAGGACTGAACGTCAAAAGTAAACACAATAAAGGATTTATGTGTTGTAACAATGAGTGCTCAGAGGAAGACGGTGTCCTTGGCACCAAGTCTGAAATAGTACAAGTCATCCAAGATACCATTGCTACGGTCAGCTTCCTAGAAGAGGCAACCCAGAGTCAATAAAGCAACGTATGCTTATCCTTGTGCAGGGCTTCCATGAGTCACCATCCAGGTTGTTCGCGGCACAAGGCGTCCAGCTGAGGAAGAGGTGGAGATTAAAATCTAGCTCTCTCTTACTAGCCAACAATGAGGTTTGGTGTCCACCCAGAGGGAGGAGACAGGCTTTTCAAGTGTAGAAAAAGGCATTTGGGCTGGCATTAGCTCTACAACTAAACCACTCTGTGAAGAGTTCTCAAGTAGGTATCTCATTTGTTGTTCTTAGCAACCACAGCAATATGGAAAAGGATGGGAACTCTCCAATCCAGGGAAGTTAAGGGGCTTGCGTGGGATCCCAAGGTAATGGAAACGGCAGGACCAGAATCCCTCCTCCTTTTCCTCTCTCCATCTCACTGCCCGTGACTTCTGAAGACTGTCTTCAGACAGTCAGAGTCTACCTCCTTCCTGATGGGACTGCCTCTGCTTCTGATCGTCGCCTCAGTGGAGGGCAGAACTCAGGCATTGCAGAGAGCAGAGTGTGCTAACGCAGCAGGTCCCTTGCCCTGCCACACATCTCACAGCAGCTAATGAATTGCTAATACAATTTTCTAGATAATTTTATTTCCATAGCCCCACATTTTAATGTGTTTCCAAAAGCTAGCATTTATTTGCTTAATCTCCCAGTGTAATAGAATCGGCCCTGACTCATCATACGTGCAAACAATCAGCTAGGCAGAAACGACAGCAAATTGTTTAATAACTCACATGTAGTCTTTAGATTTTTTAACTTGCACGCACCAGTAGTTTTTCTTGTGTCTCATTCACTCTTCAACCCTTCCCTGATTTTCTTTTTCTTTCCTTCTTTTTTAAGTCCTTTTCTTTGACTGTGAATGTTGGTTTTCAAGCAGAAGAGTGGGGAAAGTAGACACAAACTCTCTAAACTGTCTTCTGGCCCTGAGTCTTGGTTGGTGGTTAAGTGGCCAAGGAGGGAGCTTACTTATGCTTGTGTGAGAGCCTAGGAAGGAGAGAGAGAGACAGCTGGGGTCATAATAATATTTCTTTTTAACTGGTAATCATGAAACCTTAAGCCTGTCAACAGTGTGCAGAGCTGGCCATTTGGAATTTCACGGGTGCCGCTTTTCCCCACCAGACCACAGTTCCAATCAGGATGCTCTCTTCCTGTCCACAAAGCCTCGGGCATCATCTGGTCCCCACCTTCTTTCTGGAGCAGCACAAAAGCTACTAAACTCTCCCTGCTTCCAGCCACTTGGGACCATCCACACCTTTGCCACCTACAGAGGCACTGCCCATCAGGCTGTTGGACATGTGTACCTGTCTTCAGGCCTTTTGAGTTGCTGTAACATGTGATCATAGAATGGAGGATTCGTATCTAGAAAATAATGTCTCACAGTCCTGAAGTCTGGGCAGTCTGAAATAGGGATCCCAGCAGACTGCAAATTTCTGTGTCCTGTGTTCTGACCATGAGAAGTGACCCTCTTTATAAGGGCAGTAATAGTGCTGAGGAGGGCTCCACTCCTGTAATCAGACTTGGTGAAGCCCCCACCTGCTGATACCCCCACTTAGAGGACAATGATTTTAACATACTCACTTTGGGACTGGGAGAGGGGACACACACATCTAGACCTTTGCTCTCCTCCAGTCCTTCTATGGCTCCATCTTTGCCTGTAGGATGGCATCCGGACTGTCCCTCCTGGTTCATCTGGTACTCTGTGATCTGACCTCCCTGGTTTTGAAGACTTCTCTCCATCCTGCTCTGAAATACATCTGTGGTGTTTCCTTAGCCAGAGACGGGTGCCCCATTTCCTACCTTGGCTTCTCAGATAACATTCCGTTTCTCAGAGCAGAACTCACAGTCTCCCCTGAGGCTCTCGCGGATTCACCCTGGACTTGTCCATGCTCTGGGTGGTCTTTCTGGACCAGTGCCCTCCACCCCAGGCTTGGTGCCCAGATTCCCTGCCTCATTCCAGCCTGTTCGTGATCACCAGGGAATGGCGTGAGACAGGAGAATGGACACAGGTGGAGGTGACCCAGTAGAGCAGCTTCCAAGCATCTTAAGGACAGCAAGGGGACCGAATGCCCCAGGAAACTCAGTCTACTCTGCTAGGTAGCACCTTTTGGGGTGTCCTCCTGGGGAACCATTCATTTACCTTCCATCCTGGGGATATAAGAATAAGACGTTTTGACTGGTAAAAGGCATGGCTGTTCAGGAAGCCTGCTCCCTTAGGCTGATTTAAGGCAGCTGTTTGAACACCTGGCTTTCTGTGGGTAGAGTTAAGGGTAAAGAGGGCGCAGGTGCTGGGAACCCTCAGCTTGAAGAAGCTCAGACCGCTGTGCTGTGTGTTAGAATGTGTTGTGGACGGCCTCTGTTTGCTTACCAGGCTTGACAGGGCACTGAGGGACACGGTGTCACCGCTCCCAGTGGCTTGAAGGACACAGTGTCAGTGTTCACAGTGGCTTCTGCCCAGACAAACTGTTTCTTTCAGCGCATCGTCCTTCATCAGATAGGGCTGAGGACTTGAGATCTCTCCCAGAGATCTTACTGACTCCTTCCTGTTGGGCTTGGGGAGGCTTCAGAGAGCTGTGCCTGTGACCAGCTGTCTGTGCTCCCAGACCATTGCTGGAGTGCTCCTTGCATGCTTGGTGCATGTTCTTTATTGCCTTGACTGCATCTCTTCTAGGGGAAGCCCAGACAGACAGGTGTTTCTAGTCCAGGGGTAGGATGGGGTTCAGAGGCTAGGGAGGTGGGTCCGTGGGTAAAGTGGTTGCTGCACAAGCATGAGGGCCTGCATTTGGATGCCCAGCACCCACATAACAGCTAGGCATGGCTGTGTGTACCTGTAATCCCAACCCAGGCCCATGGCTCTCTGGCCAGCTAGCCTAGCCAAAACTGTTAGGTGAAATATTCTGTCTTAATGAAGTAAGATAGAGAGCCATAGAGGTTGTTCAGTGAGAGATCCTGTCTTGATGAAATAGATGGAGAGCCATCCTGGTGTCAACCTCTGGCCCACACCATCCCCCTCCCACACACATACGAGGTCTGCTTTCCCAAAAGGTACACTGCACACATGCACACACACACACACACACACACACACTAAAAAATAAAAATAGAGGGTTCAATCTGTGATTTCTGGAATCAAACAGACCAAGACATTTCTAGATTCCCAGTTCTGCATCTTTCTCACTGTGTGAACCTTAGGCAAGCTAATTAATCTCTGTTTTTCTCTTTGTGAGAAGGTGGCTATGAACGCTGACCCTGTTGGGATGAATGTTTTAAATAAGATGGCAGCACCCAGCTAAAATGGCCTTTATTAGCCCTCTGTCCATCCTGCTCTTGGAGATTTGGAGGACATCTTCTTCCCCCACGCAGCCCTCCTAGTTATTGGGAGATAAACCATGGCTGCAGATACCTAGACTTCAGTGTCTGCAAAGAGAGGGCACACGGGCAATAGTGAGAAGAGAGAGGATGGTGGGCCAGTGGTGATCCCTGCCTTTTATTCCAAACTGGGCCATGTATGGTCCTGAGGAGGCAAGAACCAGCCCTCCAGTTTGCTGTCACCATTTCCAGTCAGGGAGGCAGCAAGGCTCTTCATCGTCCTCACCCCTTCCTCTCTTGCCTGCCCCTGGAAGCTTCCTCATATCACCCTGAAGAGCCCATGACTTTCAGGAGCCCAAGTGCTCTGGCACTCCCTCCGTTTTGGACTAGACGGACGGACCTGACCACCTTTTCTGTTTATGTCCCTCACAGGAGGGACAGCATTGTGGGACTGAGCACAGGCAATGCTGCCCGGACATGGGCAGAGAGACAAGCAGATGGGCTTGTGTCAGGACTAATATCTTGGGGAGATAAATTCCAAAATGGCAGACAAGGAGCTATGAACTGAGACTCAGCTGGGAGGCTATGGATCCAGTGTGGCATCAGGAAGGGGTTGATGAAGAGAAAATAGCAATCCACCTTTGTGGGGTTCAATGGAGCACCTGGTCTGCTGGGCCAGCCAACCGAATGGCAGGGCAGAACTGAACGAATATCTCCTGTGACTCACTAGGTTGAAATCCTTTGGCCATTTATTTTGGTCTTAGGTTGAAACTCAGAGCTTGTGGCAATGACTGGTCAGGCTACATGATCTGGCTCTCAACTCCTCTTCAGCCCCCTTCTCACCTTCTCCCTGCTTCCACAGTTAGGACTGGTCATTTTACTCCACTTGGTTTTGCCACCCCTGAGTGTTTACAGACTCCATCCATCCTCTTGAATGTTCTCTTGAACACTGTGTGCTGGGTGGTATTGAAATTAGAGCAGGTACCAATAGGTGTTTCCATTGTTCCATCCCCGGAACCTCAAAGAGAGCCTTCCTTGTGGAGAGCATCACGATAGTATTTGTGGAATGAAGTGACCCTCAGAATTCCTAATTTGCAAAGTGGGAAAGTGGTTATAAGAGTGTCTGCCAGGCATGGTGACACACACCTTTAATCCCAGCACTTGGGAGGCAGAGGCAGGAGAATCTGAGTTTGAGGCCAGCCTTGTCTACAGAGCGAGTTCCAGGACATCCAGGGCTACACAGAGAAGCCTTGTCTTAAAAACAAAGGAAATAAGGAAGGGAGGAAGGGAGGGAGGGAAGACGAAAAGAACAGAGAATGTGGTCTCAAGCTAAGCTCAGGAAATGAATGCATGAATCCCTCTGCTGCTCCCAACTCTGAACCCCATGGAGATTGGGATGAGTTGGTCTCTTGTGCTTCCCTCCTCTCCTCGTGTGGTTTGTGGTTTTAAGAGAGTTATATTAACAACAGTGGTTAGTCCATAGGATCCAGGTCATTGGGTCATTGTTGGCTTTCACAGGTTCTACCCATCTCCCCACCGTTGCCTCAAACTCTGTGAATTTCCTGTGATGATAGGCCCCCGGTCACCCACTTTCTCCTGGACTGGACTCAAGATGCTTGTAGAAATGCATTTGACTGTTCCTGTGGTTTTATGCCTTTCTCCACTAATCTTTAGGTCTCATGGAGGCTGGACACCACTTAGAGCTACATTCAGGGTGCTCCGTCAACATTGCATGACCTGGGCTGCCCCTGAGTTTGACCTTATGTGTGTGGGGAGGGAGATAGGATTTCTAGCCCCACTGCTGCCTCCTACTCCAGCCTTCAGGGGTAAAGTTCTGGCCTTGGGTCTCCACCTCGCTGACTCTCTCCCGCTGCTGTCTCCCACAGGCACGGACATGGCTGTTTTCTGTCTCCTGTGTGGGAAGCGCTTCCAGGCACAGAGCGCGCTCCAGCAGCACATGGAGGTCCACGCAGGCGTGCGCAGCTATATCTGCAGCGAGTGCAACCGCACCTTTCCCAGTCACACAGCTCTCAAACGCCACCTTCGCTCTCACACAGGTAGGCTGGTCCCAGGGTGGATGGGGACATTTCCGGACCTTATATATCTGGGCTTAACCTCCAAAATATAAGGTGTGTGTTGGGGTGTGGGTGGGGGGCGTTCCAGGTTGAGGCGTTTTCAGCCTTTCTCTGCTTGAAGTTGTACATAGAAGGGCTCCTATAGAGTGTTTAAATGTTGACAGTTCTCCCAATCCACCACCCACCTCACACCTGTTTCCAGTCTTTCCTTACACAGCGCAGAAAAGAGTCATTAAAAAATAAAAAAAAGACACCATACTCTTGAGTTCTGCTCTCAGAAACTTGGATTCAGTGGTCCCGGGTGGGCTCTAGATCGCAACACCACTAATAAGGATTCCTAAGGGCTTCTGATGCAGGTGGGGGGAGGGGTGTACTAAAGTGCATTTTGAGATTAACTGACCTAACTCAATTACAATCCCACCACTTGCCCAGTCCATCCAAGAATAGCACGGAAGTCAGCTCAGGGCTCCGGAGGGCACACTGAAGAACTCATCCTGCCTTCACCACAGAGACAGGAGGCTTCTGCCTTGGCCTTAATGCAGTCTAGGGAAGACAATGAGAGCATTTGAGCAGTGAGCCATGAGATAGCCCTGCTTGGCCAGTTCACACATGGCGTGAAAGATGGGGTATGTGTGAGTCAAGGAGGCAGGGCTAGTTGCCTAAGTCCTGGCCTATCCCTGCCACTACCCTCTAGCTTTAGGGGACAGGACACCCAGTGTCAGAGGGCCTTGAAGGAGCCCTTGGTCTTCTCCTAACAGAGGAATCGATGACTTAATTCCTTTCTCTGCCCTAAAGCAAAAATGAGATCATCTCTTACTGTCCCTTGGTGAAAGAATGCCAGTTTC
>LOJH01007389.1:5324-19207 GCA_001685095.1 Ellobius talpinus
TGTCTGCGTACCATGTACATGTCTGGTGCCATGAAGGCCAGGAGAACATGCTGGATCTTCCGGAGCTGGAGTCACAGACATTGTGAGCCCTCACGTTGGTGCTGGGAATCAAACTGGGGTCCTCTGCAAGAGCAGCCAGTGCTGTAAAAATGCTGAGCTGTCTCTCCAGTCTCTGCTTTAAAGATCTCAGCAGCACATTAGTGGTGGATATAGGCTGCATGTATGCTAATGTTCAAACAGAGTTCTTTTGGAATGCCTTAGGAAGATCACATAAAATTCTTCCCCTTGAAATGATTTCTTTTGGTAATCCCCAAGTAGACTGCGGTTGTGCTCTCCAG
Source organism: Ellobius talpinus (assembly GCA_001685095.1). Taxonomy (NCBI): domain Eukaryota; kingdom Metazoa; phylum Chordata; class Mammalia; order Rodentia; family Cricetidae; genus Ellobius; species Ellobius talpinus. Next base: position 5,663 of record LOJH01007389.1, read on the forward strand.
CCCCTGCTACACACGTGCTGCTATGCAGGGAACTTTGGAAAATCAGCCGGGAAGGGCAGATGCAGGTGGATCTGTCCGTAAAAAGCTGCTGACAGTGCAAGCATAAGAATCCATTTTCATGTAGCACCCATGTAATAATCTCGGTACAGAGGCACAAAGCAGTAAGCACAATGTTGGGGGCATGTGTTTGTGTGTGTGTGTGTCTGTGTGTGTGCCTGTGTGTCTGTGTGTCTGTGTCTGTGTGTATGTGTCTGTGTGTATCTGTGTGTCTGTGTCTGTGTGTGTGTCTTTGTGTGTCTGTGTCTGTCTGTGTGTGTGGAGAGTAATAGAGGGGGACAATCAGCATCAATCTGTGGCCTCAAGATATCACATATGAGAGAGCACACTCACTCACATCCCTGCCCTGCCCATCACATACACACACACACACACACACACACGTCATCACCACCGAATAATAATAATTCTCACCTGGTGGTGTGTGTGGTCCAACACTGTCACCTGTGAGCTGAAGGTACTGGCATCCCTTTCTCACAGAGGTGCCAGGAGAGCTGATGCCAAGGTGGTGTGTGACGTGACACTGAGCCTATACAACTCCACATAACAGCTCCACATAACAGCAGGTACGAACTCGTTTCAGAGGAACCGTGTTTCCCTCATCCTCTGTGGGAGGCTAGACACTATGAAAAAGAGTATTTTCTCCACAGGGAGCTGTCCTGAGTCCCTTCCAGGAGATAGCCAGCTGATGTTTCTCTGATGGGTTGTATGGTAAAAAGGCAGGATAAGCTAGAGCTTTGACAGGTAATGCCAAGTTACCCTTGGCTTCTTACCCCAAGCTCATCTGAAGGGAATGGGTCTGTATAGGGAAAAGCATGACCAGGCAGATAGCTATGACACTGTCCTGCCTGCACACAGGAGGGACTGGGTCATTGGCCTTTAGGGACGCCCCCTCCACCTTTCCAGGGCTTCCTCGAGATGAAGAGTGGTCTCGGTAAGGGCAAGCTACCTCCCTGACTGTGTAAGTTTTCATGTCACACTGTGTGGATCTCTCTGCCAGACCCGACTCCTTGTGGAGGTTTATTTCTTCCTTTTCTGTCCCCAGCATCCAGGCTTCTGGTCTGGCATGGTACTTGAAGCATTCCACCCCTCGGGTTATGTACACTCATCACCCAGCCTGTGTGCCAAAGCAAAGCCTACTTGTACGAAACAAGCTTGATATGCCAAGCTTGAGGACACAGACTCAGAGCCCACCTTCAGGCTACCTGCCCCAGGGACTCTCCCTTTTTTCCTCTGAGGCACCACAACCTCCAACTTAATATCCTCTTGACCAGGATAGGGTGGCAAGAAATGCCACCAGGTAAGAGAGGAGGTCTGGGGGAGCTATGTCAATACTCCCCCAACCAGAAATAGCTTCAAAGTTAGTTGGAAATGAATTCAGTTTCTGTGGACTTTGGCAGTAGAAGAACTAACCTTTTTAACTCTCGTTTTTGATTATTTTTTATTTTTTAAGGCAGGGTCTCATGTATCTCAGGCTGGCTCTGAATTTTTTATCCTCTCGCTTCTGCCTCACAAGTCCTGGGATTACAGGTGTGCACCGCTGTACTGACTTTAACCAGTGCTGGGGTCAAACCTGGGGGCTTCAGGCATGCTAGGCAAGTGCTCTGACTGAGCCACGTCCCTTAGGGTTTGTTGCTCTGTTTCCAGTCTCCATCGGTGTATTGAGATACTACAGTCTGACAGAGATAGAACTGGGAACTGCTTCATCCTTCAGAGAATCCTGGAGGAAGATAAAGATGCTGGGATCCTTTCACCCAATGGCCGCATGGGCTGGTAGAGCTGATGAGACTCCATCGCTGTGGGAGACGGTGCAAGCTTGGTTTTCGGAGCATGATGTGTGCTCACTTGCTCACTCCACTTCTGACGAGTCGTGTGACCTTGCAGGCCACTTCAGCTCTGTCTCAATTTCTTCGTCTGTAAGTGAATTCGTGTGTAAATAAAGCTAATGCATTTTTGTCCTTTAAAAGAAAAGAGAAAAACCACACCTGGTACGTAGTGAGGAACACTAGGAAGCCTTGGCTTTGGTGCTAATGAAGAAGATGATGATAATAGCAAAGATGATGGAGATAGTAAGGAGCACCAGGAAGCCTTGTTCTTGGGGCCATAATGCAGATGTTGATAAGGAAGATGAAGATGGAGAATAGTTGCCCAGTCTCCTTAGCTGTCTGTCCAGCAATCTATATTGTTGTCTAGCACAGAGTTCAGCAGACATTTATTAAATAGAGCATCCCACTGACTTTTACTGCGTGTCTGCTGCCTACTTAGTCAATGCTCACACTATGGGGCTCGGGAGACTGCTCGGTGGGTAAAGCACTTGCTGTGCACACCAGAGGACCTGAGCTTGGATCCCAGCAGGGTGTGGTGGTGTGCACCTATACTCTAGTAGTGGTGGGGTGGAGTCAGAAACCAGAGGATCCTAGGGACTTGTAGGCTGGACAGCAGGGATGAGTAGGTGAGCTCCAGGTTCAGTGAGACTCTGTCTCAAAGGTGAGTGTGAGACAAGAGGGAAGACACCTGGTGTTGAGCTCTGACCTCTACGTGAGCATGCATGGGTGGGTACACCAGCACACACCTATGCACACACATACACACACACAAATACATAAAAATTTAGATTGACTTTTTATTTAAGTTTTGTGTGATTTACAAAATAGAGTTTAAAAACATGTAATTCAACAGGACTTCAGAAATTGGACAAACCTGTGTAGTCAGTGCTCAGACCAAGTGGCAAACATTCCAGACCCTTCTTTCCAAGATAATGCCAGTGCTCCAGTTCTGGTATTGTCCCTTACACAAGCCTGACTTCTTGCATGGTGGAATAGTGTTTCTTGGTCATGAGTTTCTTAGAAACAAGCCCATGGCAGACACTCACTCCTCTGACTTCTTCTGTTTGCCATAATGTTGCCTAGATTGTGCATTCTCACTGGTGGGAAATATCTCACGTGCATTGTAGAAATCCCTCTGTTTATCCATTCTTCTCTTACTGTGTGATGTGTGTGTTTGGCATCTGTGTGTGCACTGTGTGTGGTGTGTGTGTGTTTGTGTGTGGGGTGTGTGTAAGTGTGTGTGGTGTGTGTGTGTGAGAGAGAGAGTGCATGTATGCATACATGTGTGTGCACCATGATGCACATGTGGGGGTCAGAGAACAACCTTTAGGAGTCAGTTCTCTCCTCCCACTGTGTGTGTCAGGGGTCAGCTGTCAGGCCTATGTGGCAAGCAATTTGGCCTACTGAACCATCCTGCCAGGCCCTTCAGTGGCTTTGCCTAAATCATATAGGAGGAGACCTGTCAGAGCCAGGGTAGGAATCTGAAATATCTGAGTTGAAAGCTCAGTGGAAGAGAGGTGGGTCTTTTAGCTTAGGAGCTCCTTGGGGGCTGTCTCCTTAGGACCTGTGCAGACTTGTGAAAGGAGATGCTGTGGGAAGAGGAGCCAAAAGAAGGCAACTCAGTGGCCTTGGGAAGCCAAATTGCTTTTCTACCCAGGGACTGTTGGAGAAAGCCATGCATTTCCTGGAAGACAAGGGCAAGCATATAATTTTCTGTCTATACCAGGACTCTCTTGAGAGTAAAGGGGTGCTTACTAAATGGGATGGTGGAGAGACGGGCACAAGATGAGACTGTCCCCAGTGCACTGGGGTGTGTGTTTATGCCCTGGAAGTATCAAGGGTGTCACTATGGCTTGACCTTGAACATAGTGACCTTGAACTCCTTATCCTGCTACCTCCACCTCCCAAGTGTTGGGATTACAGATGTATGCCCCACCATGCCAGTTTATGCAGTTCTGGGAATTGAACCCAGGGCTTAATGCATGCTAGGCAAGCACTTGAACATCTAAGCCACATCCCCAGCCCTCTATGGTTTATGTTTAATTTGTACTATCTGTCTGGAGTCATGGGCAATGTTTTCTGTTCATACTAAGACTGGTTCTGTTTTTTGCCCCCTCTCATACCTTTTCCTGTCAGATGAAACTGTGGCAAGCTGTTTCTAGTTTCAGAGGTCACTGTGCTGGTACATATTCCCATGAAGCTTCTAGAAGGCCAGGATTCCCTTTAGCCACCATGGCACTGATGATTGATCTCATGGGCACTTGTTACGTACACCTTTTTCAATGTATGACCCCTTTTTTTTACTCTCTCCACCATCTGGTCTGTTTATGTGCAGAGAATGAGGATTAGCCATGAGTCCTTCCTTTTTCTGAGCTGATTAGTATTCTATTGGTTTGGGAAAATCAACAAGTCTGTCTATGTGTGTATGTGGGTATATGTGTGTGCAAAGGACAAAGAACAAAAGGTGGGTTAACTCTGCATTGGAGCATGCGTGTTGGCATTCGGGCCAGGAGGTGGGTGAACTCTGCCTTCCCCTAAGAACTCACCCATCTTCTACACGGTGCTGAGCATTCCTCGGTCTCAGTCTTAATCATGTGTGGAATGGAAATGGTGGCCATTCTAGGGGACAGGACTAAATATGTCAGGTTAGGGAGCAGTGTGCGATACATTGCAAAGCTTGGTTAACTCTTATCTGTTAAGGATTGTGGTCGGGCACTGTGAGCGAGCTGGGTGCCAGGCGGTATGCGCTGAGTTGAGGGGACGGTGTCTGTGGTAATCCTGAGGACTGGAAGCCGTTCCTAATAAATAAAGGAGGAATCAGCAAATTCTTCAAGACCTGGGGGATTTGATGTGTCAAAGATAAGGATTGAAAAGGGTAGTTAATTCCTTATGAAGTCACAGCTGCATTCCACTAGATTCTGGAATAACAGCGAGTGGCATAGGCGAGCTTGGCTATGTTTAGCAGAAGCTTCTGTATAGGCAAGGCCTGTGCTGAGCCTGAGGAATGGAATGCAATGCCACTCACGAGGAGGGCAGCCTTGGAGCCAGAGCCCCAGTTTCCTAACCTGTGAAATGTGGGAGTCATGTATCTTCAAGGGAAGATTAAATAAGTATGTTCAAAGTACTCAGGCCTGGCTGAAGAAACAGCTCAGCAAACACTGGCTATGCTGGAGTGAGGACTGAGTTCAGAGTCCCAGAACCCAGGTGAGAAACTAAATGCTTTAGGTCATATCTGTAATCCCAGTTCTCCTCATGTCGCTTGGGAAGTGGAGACAGGAGTGTCCCAGAAGCTCATAGACCAGCTGTCCTGGCATACAGGGCCGTGAACAGTAAAGACACGCTGTCCTGAACGGGTAGGTGAGGAATAACCTGAGGTTATCCTTTGACCTCCATATGTGTGCTGTGGCGTGAGCATGCTGGCATTTACAGGTATGTTAGTACCCACACATACCATACAAACAAACACAGGCAAAAAGATGAAAAGTTTTTAAATTAAAATGCATTTATTTAATTGTATATTGTGAAGGGGTGAACATGTGTGGAGCTCAGAGCACAACTTGTCGGGGTTGGTTCTCTCCTTTCACTGTGTGGGACCCAGGGATCAAACCCAGGCTAGGCAGCAAGTTCTTCTACCAACTGAGCCATCTTGCTAGCTTCAAAAGATTTTTTTAAAAAATGTATTCAGAATGGTTCCCAGGGTGAAGGGTGCATCTCCTACATTACTGTTACTCTTCAGGGTGTTTTCTTACATCCCAGAATATAGGCTCTAGAAGAAGCCAGCAGGACTTGATGGGAAAGAAGCACCCAAGGTACATGAGTGCCTCCTGGATCAGTGGGGCTGAGTGACAGGAGGTCCTCCTCCCGTGTACTTCCAGACTAGGTTAGACACTCACTACCATCCCTGGACCAGGGGCTCACAGATAGATGGGTTTTCAAGTGTTCCAGAGTCTTCCAGGAGAAGGATCCAGGACTGGAGGAGGGACACACCTCAAGGTGAAGGCATTTTGAATCTCTTCCTGAGCGTTTGTAAACGAAAAGACATCATCTCCAGGTAGCCACTGTGGGAGGAGCAACTTCACCCCCTGCCATGGTAGAAATAGTTGCTTCCTACAGCAGGAAGATGGACAGGCAGCTCTTGTAGCTCCATCATTCCTGATTCTACAGGCATGTGTCTCACAAGTGAGGGCTCCATGAGAGCATCCTGATCCCCTTGTAAACAAGGCCAATGAGGTCTATAAAAAAGGCGTTCCTCACAATGTCTAGGTACTGCTGGGACTTCTGCTCCCAGGCCTTCATGGCTGGTGTGAAGCTCCCTGACAAGCTCCATCTCCCAGTGAGGAAAGGCAGTGCTTCACCTGCCTCTAGCATCTCTTCTCTAGATTTGCCAATGAAAAAGTGAGTTCAAACTTTTTTAATAAAGAAAATATTCTTTGGCTTCTTAAATCATGGAAGCATAGTGTAGCTGTAACATTCCCATGGTGCTGTGCACTGATAATTGCGTGAGAGGATGCCGAAGCTTATTCAGGGAAGTGCATGGATTTGAATCATGCAGCATGGGACTGGAGAGATGGCTCAGCATGGTTAAGAATTCACTTGCAAATGACCATAGTTCAGCTCTCAGCACCACGTGGTGGCTTCTAACCATGTGTAACTCCAGTTCCAGGAGATCTGCTGCCCTCTTTCCACTTTAGCAGGTACCAGGCACACAGATGGTACACTTACACACACGCAAAGAAAACACTCATAAAATAAAAGAAATACAGTTAAAAAATTAAAAATCACAAGACAGAGGAGGCCCATTCCATATACAGACTTTCTCAAAACTTTGCACCATGTGTATGTTGTAGATGATAGAGCCAAAGAGAACTTTTTCCCATGGAGAATGCTAGTAAATGGATATGAACATTTTATTTTGGAAGGTAATTCAATTCTATCTATAAAACTGAGGAGGTACTTAGACTCTAACCCAGCAAGTTCACGTCCCTGTAAGTTTAGAGAGATTTTAATGTATGTGAAAAAGGAGACGTATTCAGGTGTTTTCTCTACAGCATGATTTAAAAGCACAAAAGTAGTCCGTGTCTATCATCCACCTGAAGACTGGCTAAGTAATTTGATGTTAATAGATAATAGAATATGATAGGGTACAGTTTTTTTTTCAGATAAGGACCTCTGAAAAACATGCTACTGAGCTCTAATCAATGCAATATTCAGTGCAAAAAAACCCCAAAAACACAAGTTGCAGAAGCGTGTTGCTGGCAGTACCTTTAACATTAGGCAAAGTCATATTCTCTCATTGTCAGCTGCCTGTGTGGGTAACTGAAGGGTAAAGTCACGTTGGAGAATGTCTTCTTTACTTTCATAGTACTATGACCAAATAGATGTCAGAAGTGATGCAGGCAGGGAGAGAAGGTTCATCTTGGCTCCCAGCTTCAGACGACAGTGTTTTCTGGTGGGGACAGTGTGACCACTGAAGTGGCTCCACTCAGAGTGGTAGGGGAAGGAGGCAGTAGATTTTCATAGCAGGTCAAGAAGAAGAGAGCTTGGGCTTACAGCAGAAATAGACAGCTCATAAAGCCCTTCCACCACCTCACTGACCCCTTTCTGCTATGTTGACCACCTCCGCAAACAGTGCTGCTAGCTGGGGACCAAGCGTTCACACACATGAGCCTGGAGGAGGGGCTCATTCAAGCAATAATGGTGAATAACCAGATATCAGAGAAGGGGCTGGGGCCCTTTCCAGAGGGGGTGAGGAGCACCAGGCAAAGGCGGCTTACACCAGTAACATTTTATTTCCTATGCTGAACGGTAGGCCAGAAATGTTTATGTAGGCCATGTGTTTGTGGGTTTTTGGTATAAGTTTGAATCTGTAGCGGTATGTGCATGTATGTGTATGTGTGTACGTATGCGTGTGTATGTGTGCGCACATATGGGTAGATGTGTGCATGTGTTTGTGCATGTGTATGTATGTGCATGTGTATGCGTGTATGTGTATATATATGTGTGTGCACATATATGTGTGTGCATATGTATGTGTGTATGTGTGTTGGTCTTCTTTGATCCATCACCCTCCACCTTATTTTTTGAGACAGGCTTTCTCACTGAACCCAGCATTCATGTGCTTGGCTTGGGAGACAACAATTCACTCTATGGATCCTCCTGTCTCTGCTCTGCTCCATCCCCAGCTCTGGAGTTATAGAGACACATAGCTGCACCCCACTTTTACAAGGGTATTGGGAATGCCAACTCAGGTCTTCATGCTTGCATAGAAGGCACTTCCAGACTGAGCTCAACGTGAGACATCAACAGACAGCTGTTCATTGCTCCAGAGTGTGGAAGTCTCCTCCATCTTCCTTGCCTGGTCTGCAGGGAGCTCTCTCCCTACCTTGGGACTTTTCTTTGTGTACAGTCAGCGCCCTGTGCCTGAAGTGGCAAAGCGCCCTCCCTTGAAAACTGTTTACTTTCTTTTCCTTGGCCATGGAGCCAGGCTGGCTTCTTCTCTGGCAGAAACACAGCAGGTTCAAACTCCTGTGTGCACCCAACTCTTGCTGACGTTGCTTCTTCCCCGGGATGTAGACTGAGCCCAGTCCAAGTTCTACACCCTGTGTTAGCATGAGGTGCTCCCAGCCTCTACTATACGGTCTCTCCTTGGCCCACCTATGATCCTCAGCTCTCAGGTCCACAGCAGTGAGCCCCAGCCAGCGGGCTGGTGCCTGCTCTGGAGACTAGAAATGTGGGTGGCTTTCCTGTCTGTATCCTGCTTATTTCTATAACATATAATTCACTTTAATTAAATAGATGAAAGGCACATGAACTTGGATCTTGTTTGAGCAGAACTTGGGAATAAGATTGTTCTAAGAATGGGTATTGTCTCTTGAGACTCTTAAACTTGGGACTGTAACAGGCAGAACAGAGTGGACACTCCCCAAAGGGCATCACTGATAAAGAATGTAATGGCCAGACTGCCTCAAAGAGATAGGGGGGACAGAGATGCTGAGGTAAGGATGGAGGAGCCCCAGGCAGTTCTTACAGCCCCAGCCCTAATCAGGATATGTTGCAAAAAAGCATTTTCAGAGCCCTGTACCAGCTGGAGTCATGAGGGGTGGTCTTTCAGTGGCTCTAAGGACCAGAGGACATGGGCACTGCCAAGGTCACTGACTGGTGGGAATACAAATGGGGAATGACCGCCCTGGGGTCTTTCTCCCTTGGTCCTACAGTCAGCAGGCATGCTTCCTGTGGGTCAAGGCCCTCTGTGCAGGGACAGGCACCTGGAATGGACATTCCATAGAGATTTGCACCAACGAATGTCTTAGAGAGGGGTAGGGGTGGGTGGAGAGGCACAAGCAAGCGTCTATTTCTAAATACACTGCAGCTCAGAAGACCAGACATGATATAATAACATCTTGCGATTGTGTGTGTGTGTGTGTGTACACATGGGTGTGCATGAATGTGTGTTCATGAGAATGTTTGTATATGTGAGCACATGGACACTTGTGGGTATGTGCTTTGGAGGCCACAGGATAACCTCGGGTGTTGCTCCTCAAAGGTCTTCCACCCTGTTTCAGGAGGCAGGTTCTCTTGCTTGCCTGGAGCTCACTGACTAGGCTGGGTTGGCTGTGCCACCAGCCCCAGAGATCTGCCAGGCTGCCATCCACAGCACTGGGGTTTCATGCATGCGCCGAGTCCAGCTTCTTAATGATGGTCGGGGGTGTTGAACTTGGGTCTGCTTAGCTGCAAGTGAAACATTTCCCTCATTAGCTATCCTCTTAGCCTGAAGACATCCCTTTGGGTTCACACTGGACAGCTTCGGGCCATTTTGCACTAAGGAATCTGACTGGCTGGTTTCAAGAACCTTAGAAAAGTAAGTGGGGGCAGGGGGCAGGAGGGAAAGAGCCCACCTTATGGTCGGAGCCTTGTGCCTTGTTCTGTGGTTGAGCAGAAGGTGTTTTGAAGCCAAGCCTGACAGGTTCCTGGGGCTATATGGACATGAATAGTTCTCTAAGCCTGCCCTGAGACACCTTTTGTATTGACAGTCATTGCTCTGAAGACCGAGTGTGTAGCTTGGAACATGCTTGCACCTGGGCTCAGTTTCCTGGAGTTTCTTCCATTCTCCTCACTCTTAGTCCCCTTCCGCCCTCACCTGCTACCCCCTCCTCCCGCTTTGCTTGTCTCCTGTGAAGACTGTGATGATCCAGGCTTGGTGCCACATATTGGGGTGGGTGTAAAAGCAGAAGATCCTGAGTTCAAGGGCAGAGTAGGCTACAAGTGACAGTTGGAGGATAGCCTGGGCTATGTGAGAAGCTTTCTCAAACAAAATGACACAACAAAATGGCTTAGATTTCAGAGACGTGGCCTGGCTTGAGTGCTCCTGCAGGGTGCAGACATACTATGTAAGAACTTAGCAAGGGACAGAGAAATGAGGCAGTGGCTCCTAACACCGAGGCCACTGGGCCCACCCTTGAGACTCTCCAATCCCTTAGGCAAGTTTTGGTGTGCAGACCTAAGGGAAGGACACCTGAGAAATGGCGCAAAAGCAAGGGGAGGTGAGACTGTACAAACAGGATGTGGGCCCTGGCTTCAGGATGCAGCTACCAAAGGGAGCGTGGCTTTGGAGAAAGAGCCCCTCATCTATCATGTGACCTGCCAGCTGCGACCCTGGCTAACTCACTTATCTCTCTCAATAGGACCTCATGCTCTTTCCCCGTGCACAGGGCAGATAAGGGTGCCTTCCTCACTGAGTGGCAGGAGGTTTGCCCAGGGCTGCCCCACAAAGCATAGTGTGCATCACACTGACACAAACACCAAAGGCACTTTTGTCCTTGACACTGCTGTATCTGAGATCAGACCAGTCATTTGATTGGAAGAGGAGTGAGGACTGCGGAACCCCAGGGAGTGCCCCCATCGCCTTTTGCTACACCCAAGGACATGCCAAGGGCCGATAGCAAAGCGTGCTTGGGAGAGTGCCCCAGGAGGAGTCTCAGGAGTGATCCAAAGAGAAATCTGAGGGAGTATTTACTCTGTTGCTCCTCAGTGTGGATTCTCAGAATGGCTAATAAGTTTTTAAGCAGGGTCCTCCCATGCATCCTTCTCTTACTGCTACAGAGCCCCAGTGCTCAGAGAAAGCCAGCAGAAGCACCATTTTTAGGGTATCTGGACTATCATCCCCATGTATTTGCCCAGCGGGGCTTTTCCCTGAGATGTACCACACAGAACTAATCCTTAAGGTTGGTGTCAAAGTTTGTGTTCAGCTGCACAGGGTAGGAAGCTGACCAGTTCCTCTGTCAGCTAGGCTTTAGATTTATCTTGCTTATACAGTAATCCGGTGTCATCAGTGGCCTAGGCCCCTCTTTTTAAAAAGATGTAAGTTTTTACTTAGGTGTATATGTGTGTGTGGGTGTGTGGGTGTGTGTGTATCTGTGTGTGTCTGTGTGTATCTGTGTGTGTCCGTGTGTGTCTGTGTATGTGTGTCTATATGTGTCTGTGTGTCTCTGTGTGTCTGTGTGTGTGTCTATGTGTGCCTGTGGGTCTGTGAGTGTGTATGTATGTCTATGTGTCTGTGTATGTCTGTGGATGCAGGTGTGCACAGTGTAATGATATAACGACAGGTATAGGCAGTACCTCGGTGGGTTGGAGCCTAGGGGTGTCACAAAGTCACACCATATAACAGAACTCACTTGAGAGGTTTATTGGGGACAGAGGTGGCCTCTGAGCAACAGCAGAAGGAAGAGAGAACAGGGAGAGAAGGCGTTTTTTTATGAGGATGTAATGCATGCGTATTAGGAAGATGACATTTTGGCTGCTGCTTGATCCTGGAGCACAGGAAGGTGTAAATGCCTGAATGTCGACACACGAGCATGAAGAGAACGTCAGCTCCCCTGTAGTTGTGATTGCTGGTGATAGTGAGCTGGTCAGTATGGGTCCTGGGAACCAGATACAGGTCCTCTGCAAGAGCAGCAAGTGGTTTTAAAAGGCAGATGGGGTCTCATTGTGTAGCTCTGGCTGTTGAGAACTCTCTGTGGAGACAAGGCTAGCCTCAAACTCACAGAGATCCGCCTGCATCTGTCTCCTGAGTACTGGGATCTCTTCCTAGCAAGTGTTTGTAATTGCTGATTTATCTGTCCAGTTTCATCTCTCTCTCCCAGCCACCATTAGAATGGCCCTTGTCTTTGCTTATTGCTTCCGGGTCACAAAGTAGCTGTATCAACTCCAACTTCACACTTGTGTTCCGGAGGAAGAGAGAACAACGAGTCAGAAGAGAGTCCCACCAGCTTCCTCTGTTCTCCTTAGCAAAGTTCTGATATGAAAGCTGTATCCAGAAGCAGACGGGAAAGGAGAGCAGGGCCCAGATTGGGGTGGATAAAAGGTGGGCATGTTCAGAGTGGCGTGCCATGGCCACAGACCAGAGCCTGGCGCTTGAGGCATAGATGGCCATTAGTGCTGTGTACCCCTTTGATCAGCATGCTGCTTCCTTTCCACAGGTTGAGTCTGGAACATTCCAGGCTAAAGCAAATGTGGTGAGGCCCAAAGCTTTCCCGTCCATAGCATACACAAACCCTCACCTGGAAACCGCTTGGGCTCTTGGGTCCTATGTACAAAAGGATGCTGTAGATGTCGGACCCAGTCCTTCATGGTTGGGTGATGCCTTGGCTGGTGGCATCCACCTGCATGAATCTTTGGCTGACAGAGGAGCCCAGGGGATACCATCGATCCCCCATCTGCCTCTGGCTGGCATCCTCGGTCTGCTTACCACACGAGAAGGGTTAGGGAACTAGAGCTCCCACTCTCTACGTTGCTTCTGGGGACCAATGTTATGTCCTTCATGGTCGCCCTCATTTACCGCAGAAACCGCCTTCCCAGTCCTTGCTCTACCCCCCTCTGGTATTCCTTCTAGTTTCTTCTGAGGCCATCCCCCCATAAATCACTCATGCACGAACCCTTTCCTTGGTCCCTACCTCCAGGATCCACTCGAGGTGTCACCAAGTGATGCATGTGGCCTCTCTCCAGGAGTGTCCAGTCTTCTGGCTGCTCTCGGTCATGCTGTCATCTACAAGTTCATGCTGGAAAATCTTGAAATTGACTTTTTAAAATTTCAGTAATATCTTATAATGTTTTAAGGTGGACATTTTCTCGGGCCATGTTCATACCTATCCTGAACCACCTGTGGCCTACAGGCTACGGTTGGACACCCTTAAATCCTTTCCTCTGTCCCGCTCTTGGCCATTGGTGTGTTCCTGGGGTGTGGGGCAGGGCCATCTTTTACTCCAGTGATCACTGTGGGAGTCCCCTTTCTCAAGCTCTGACTATGTGTGCATGTGTGCTTGTCACAGTCTGCATGTGGAGGACAAAGGACACCCTTGGGCAACACTTGTCTGCTGCTGCACACACTAGGCTTCCCATCTGTCCCCTGGAGTGCCAGGATTGCAGATGTGTCCGACCACGTCACCTTTCAGTGGGGTCTAGAATCTGAACTCAGCAGCATTTTACCCACTGAGCCATCTCTCCAGCCTTGTAGGAGTTTCCCACCCACCGGGGCCTCAAAATGAGGCCCTCAACAGAGAGCATTCTTTAAAATGTTGATCTGCATTTCTAGTCCGGGAACTCTAAGAGGAGGAGGCATGCATGCTCATGGTGTGTGTGTGTGTGTGTGTGTGTGTGTGTGTGTGTG
>LOJH01007389.1:19302-31052 GCA_001685095.1 Ellobius talpinus
GTGTGTGTGTGTGTGTGTGTGTGTGTGTGTGTGTGTGTGTGTGTGTGTTTCCAGCCTTTGGCAGTGGCAGCTGGGGGTATTTATAGCTGGATCCACAGGGCCATTCTCACGTGGCTACAGAAAATGAGAACCTCATGTGGAGTTTGTTTTTCCTCTTGGCCTGCTCCATGCTGCCATCCATCCCCTCCAAGCCTCGGCTGTAACCAGAGCCCCCAGCATGGCTACCATGCGGAGGTTATGTAAATTCCCATCTCAGGGAAAAGTGCCTGTTCTCTTCAGTCAGACCACAGGCAAAGTAGGGGGGACTGCTGGGGAGAACTCGGTGGGTGACACCGGAAGGTGGCGTCCCCCCAGCACCATGCTCTGCTCCCTGCAGGCCCCTGGATGAACTTCATGGAATGTGGGTCCTTGGATCACCTCGTGTCCCCCAGCATGTGTGAGCCCCTTGGAAAGGAAATGGCTGGCTTTGTCCTCAAGCTCAAACTCACTATGTGGCCAAAAATGACCCTGAACTTCTAATCAGTCCTCTTACCTCTGCTCCTCGGTGCTAGGGTTGCAGACATGTGCCACCAGGTCTGCTCTTTGTGGTTTTGGGCATTGGCCCCAGGGCTCGGGGCATGCTAGGGGAGCACTAAACCACAGCCCCGGTCCTATTTGCTTTCATTTATTGTGCTCTTGCGTCTGTTCCGTTCATATGTTGCCTTTCCTGTCAGACTAGAGACACTCCCTAAAGGCTATGCTTGGTTTTCTTGGACCACTAGGCCTTCCGGCATGGGAGCAGGAGTCGCTTAGGCTCCCCTTCCTCTAGAGCAGCTGCAGAACTCCCAGAGCCTTCAGTTCCTGCTACATGCTCGATCTGCTTACCACGAAGCCAGATGCTTTAGACCGAGCATCTTTATGCTGAAGACCCCAGGGACCCAGGGACTCTACGTTGTTTCATCCTGCATGTCCACACTATGTATCCAATTAGGGGTGTGAGGTGGCAGAGGGTGGAACATGGGGTAGAGCACAGGTTGAGAGACCTGGACAGCTTAAGAAGAAGAAAGCATCAACTTGGCTGTCCTACCCAGAGGCTATACCTCCTTGCTTGTGCCATGCCGGTGCACAGCACACCTAAATCAAGGTCCCTAAAGACTTCTAGTCAGGAATTCCCCCAGCAGCACCCACCGTTCTTCAGGAGCCACTCTGCAGATACTGAGCTGGGCACTTGCTCATCTTGGCACATCTGCTGCTGCTCTATGGTGGCTGTGAGCCCTTTTTACAGCAGAGGAAACAGGGCCTGAGAATGTAAGTGACTGGCCTGGAGCCAAGTGACCTATAGCACAGCAGGGACTGTAGAAAAGATGGGCCTGACCCCGAGACCCCCACAGGTCCCAACCTTCTCCATTTGTGATGAACTTGACCTTCAGTTGCCTGGATTCTGCTGTGACAGAGAACTCGAAGGCTCGAAGGATCATTCCGCCAGGCAACTTCTGAGTGTGGGGTCGGGATTGGACCAACTGGTAATTTGAACTGTCTAATCTGTGTCTACCCTGCCACCCTCAGCTTTGCCTCCAACACCCTTCTCCTTTTCCTGCGTCCACCCTCCCCCACTACTGTGAACCCCAAGGGTTTCCAGAACAAGAGCAGAGCCAGTCATTCATTAATCTTTGTCCTGCTTCCAAGAATCTCAACTACACAAGAATTCCTCACTGAACAGCCAGGCATTCTTGGGGAGCGTGTGTGTCACCAAGACAGCGAGAGGCTCAACTCTGGGAAGCAGCCGTGGTCCAGGCCAGGAAAATAATGTGGACTTTGGAGCCAGAAGGAAGTGGATTGGCTCTCCCTGAAGCCCCTCTCCAACTGCCCACCCCCTCTCTAACCACAGCTGGGAACTAGCCTTCCCAGGTCATCTCAGGGCGCTACCAACCCAGTGGCATTTTCCTCTGGAATGGAGAAGCATCTCATAGAAAAACTATTGTGTGAGTGTGTAGATGCTCTCGTGTGTCTGTGCACTGTGTGTATACACAGTTCTGTTTACATCCGAGTCCCATTCTGTGCAGTTCCTCATGCTATGAGTGATTCACTGCCTGCAGGAGTCCCTGTGAATGACTTGGGGTGGATGTGAATCCCCAAGAGTGAAAGCAGGTAGTGAGCCCAGGCTGATCTTCTGTGGAGAGGAGGCCTCTTCTCTCACATCCCTGCAGCTTAGCCTGTGATGCTGTGAGGTAAACTGAGACCAAGGCTCCCAGGGGCAGACTCAGTGCAACCTCCCTGAGTCAGAGAAAGAGGATGAGCGCCAAGAGGAATCAGGCTGGGAGCGGAGTGGCGAAAGCTTTAGAGGCCTGTGAGTGTTTCATTAAAGGCACCATTCCCTCTCAATTATAAAAAACAAAACTCAGGCCTCCGAGCTGGCCCAGTGGATAAGGTGCTTGCCACTAAGTCTGAGGACCTGAGTTCAAGCCCTGGGACCCACATGGGGGAAGGCTGGTGCTAACTCTTGCAATCGTCCTCCCAGCCCGACTCCTGCACTGTTGTGAAAAACGCCTAGAAGCCGATGAAAACAAAAATAGCCGTAAGAGCCGGGCGGTGGTGGTGCACGCCTTTAATCCCAGCACTCGGGAGGTAGAGGCAGGAGGATATCTGTGAGTTTGAGGCCAGCCTGGTCTACTAGAGCTAGTTCCAGGACAGGCTCCAAAGCTACAGAGAAACCTTGTCTCAAACAAACAAACAAACAACCCATAAACCTATCATCTCGGAACTAGAAGGGGCCTGGATTTTTTTTTAGCCCCTATACACGTTTGTTCCTCCTCATTTGGCCTAGTATGAGGCAAGTGACCCCTCCAGCCTTTGCTCTCTCACATGGACAGGCAACCAAGAAAATGCTCCGCAGACATTCCTCAGGCCCATCTGGTGTAGGCAGTTCCTCAGCTGAGGCTCCTTCTTCCCAGGTGACTCTAATTTGGGTCAAGTTGACAAAACTAAACAACCACACATCCATCTTATTAGTGTGGAAATGTACTTTTGTCTCTGATGAGTGTCGAGATTACAAGCATGTGGAAAGAATTATTTATTTATTTATCTATCTATTTATTTATTTATTGTGTATGTGGGGGGGCACATATGTGTAGGTCAGAGGACAACTGTGGGGCCATTCTGACTTCCTACCTTTGCATGAGTTCTGAGGATCCAACTCAGGCTCTCAGTCTTACATCATCACGTGGCAAGAGCCTTTACCCTCCGAGCCATCTCTCAGCAACCCTCATTAGAATTGTTTTAAAGTAAAATTTCCATACCCGGATCATCTCAGGGTACTGTGGTCCCCAAGCGAGGGAGCTGCCAGCTGAGCCCTGCGACCTGGAGTGTGTATGGGGCACATTGGAGTATGCAGTCATGCCACTGTTCCTTCTTCCCACATGGCCTTCCTTCCAGGAAGTCCTCGTGCTTGGACACTGTGTGCTCACCCTCTCTTCCTCCTCGATGCTTCTCATGTTAGCTGGTGCTAGCCAAAGCCACTCGATGGCTCCTAGTGCGACCTGATGTCACTCAAGAAGACCTGTCTCAGAATTAGCCAGCTGATTCCTGTTTCCCTGACTTCATGCAGAGACAGCAGTTCCCCAGATGTGGATGTTTTAGGGCCAGCATCACTAGAGAACTTAGTCAGCTTGCCAGATCTTGGGCCTGACCCCCCATTCCTGCTTGCAGCTGGGGGCAGCCTAACATCCTGAGTACCTACAGGCTCATGAGAGTCAGGGTACACGTGAAGTCTGAGAGTAAAAGGTGGTAGCCGGTACTTTCCTTACCATGCCAGTCTGAGTTCCCATTTTCATCATGGTAGGAGGGAAATGGCTCGGAGTCAGACCTCCTGGATTTTAATTCTGCCTCTATGTGTCTCTCATTGTGCAGGTGTCTCTCTTCCAGGCCTCTGGTCCCTAATGTAGAGTGTCCCTTATAGTACAGCTGTGAATATGTTCAAGGAGATGTGTCTGCTGATTAGTTTAGTGGTGCCTGACACATGGTCAAAGTAAATGTCATATGCTATTAGTTGTTCCATGCAAAACATCTCTCTCTGCAATATAGTGGAATTTAAGCTCTAGTCCCTGACCTATATGTACACACACACATACACACAACGTGCCCAAAAGTTTGTGAACATGGCTAACTTTGCAGTGGTTTGCGAGAGAGACTGACAGTATTTATTTTGTATCAGTGCAAACGATTTGAAAGAAAATACTAGACATCTTTATTCTAAAGGAGATGATTTTGGCCAAAAGGCAGTCATTCGGCCCTCACCCTCTGTCCCTTCAGTGCTCACCAGCAACTGCACAAACATGTCTCTCTGTTTAGCACAGTGAGAGTGAGGGTCTCTGTTCTCCAGCTCAGCTTCTAAACCACGCTTCACTTTGCAAACCTAAAGATAATTTCTAAGTAATACATCCACAGCTCTGTTCTGGCTGTTCCTAGAGAAAAAGAGACAGAAACCATGACATTTAGTTCCGACTGCTACAGACCACGCTATTTGGCATAATGCTCTCCAGTATGGTCAGTGTTGGTGTGTCTGTGTCTTTACGTGTATACGTATTTTCCCATGGAAGCATATCATTTCTAAATGTTCTTCTAACCTTTACAGCCTTATAAACAAGGATTTGGGCCTGGGGAGATATCTCAGTTGCTGAAAAGCTTGCTATATAAACATGAGGGTCTGAGTTTGATCCTTAGCACTCCACAAACCCCTAAATTTGTGGTGCATGCTTGTGACCCCAGCTCTGGGAAGGCAGAGACAAGCAGACCCTCCGGCCAGCCAGCCCTGCCTCGTCAGAGGACCCAATCAGAGATCCAGTGAGAGGGCCTGTCTCAAGAACAAAACAAATGGACATAGGGGAGCAACACCAGAAGATTGATCATTGGTTTCCACATGCATGTGTGTGCATGTGCACACATGATGCACACTCTCTCTCACACACAAATATAAACTGGGATTTACTTTCTATCAGAGCTTTTATCTTGGGTCAGATAATTTTTGTAGTGTGTGCCTGGAAGGATGGGGAGCTGTCATTGTAAAATAACTGGTAGCATCCTATCTTGTATGCCAAAGATTCTAGAGCATTCTGTAGCTGTGACAGCTTAAACATCTCCAGACACTGACCGGCGTCCACTGGGAGTGTGCATGTGGGGCTGGGGAGGAGAGTGCAATGCGGGAGCTCTCCCAGCTGGAAGCTGTGGCAGACTAAATTCTTCCTATAATAAATGGGGCCCACTGCATCTTCTGTTGCCCCAGAGTTTATCTCTACAGTGTATTTAAGATTAGGGGACAGGATGTATCCACTGATAAGAAAGATATAGGGTGCCTGCTGTCTCTGGGTCACTCTTGACTTCCAAGAAGCAGCTTTGTGTTGGGTGGATCTATGCCCCACAAGGCTCCACGCTGAAGCCCTCGGCAGACAGTCTGCTCTGGGTCCAGATCCCTCTCTGGTCCTCTTGACCCTCCTCGTGCAGCATGAAACCTCCCAGGGAATGGCCTTTGGTGTGGGCTTATAAATATTCATCAACTCATTTCTAGTACCAAGTATTTTTTTAACCGTGTTTAACATTCTTGTCCAAGTGGAAAGTTTTATTCTTTGGAAATCTTCTCATTCCAGAATCAGGTCAGAGTCCCCAGCAGAACTCAGAGAATGTCCTAGGGACATTTTATCATTAAGATTATCATTGGTGGCCTTGACACAACTGTGGTTGGATTCTGGGCCAAGACTCGCAGGCCCACAAGACAGACAGAGAGGAGGCTGGGCAACTAGAAGACGGGCGGAGGACTCCGAGATTGAAATCCTTTCCTGGAGGACTGTATAGATGGGTCGGTGGTTAAGAGCACTTTCTGGTTTTCCAGAGGACCTGAGTTCCGTTCTCAGCACTCACGTGGGTGTCTCACAACTGCCTGTAACTCCAGCTCCTGTGAATCTAACCCCCTCTTTTGTACCCCACGAACTCCTGTATACACAGCACAGACAGACACACACTGTGGTTGCTTGTGTCCTTAGATGTCTCTGTAGGCACTGTCACATCTCAGTAAGACACCAGCCTGCCAGTGAGTACAAGGTTGGCAGTGCTTGCTAACACACAACCCCCACACTCCAGGGACTTTACACAACAGACATCTATTTCTTACCCATGCTACCTGTCTTCTGGGGATCAACAACAGAGCTCTGGTCACGATACCCACTCAGGAACCAAGGCTGCTTAAATGGCTGTTGCTTTAAAAGTGGATGATGGATTTGCCCAAGGAAATGGCCACCTGGCCTGACCTACCTATCAATGGAGGCCGAGGGAGCCTGGCTAGACCTTCAAGGCCATCTGGACAAACCTAACCTCTAAAGGGCAGAGTTACAAGGTCCTCAAACACTATGTTCCCTGGACCCAGAGCAGACTGTCTGCTGAGGGCTTCAGCATGGAGCCTTGTGGGGAGTACATTCACCCAACACAAAGGCTGCTTCTTGGAACTCAAGGGTGACCTAGCGACAGCAGACACCCTATATTTTTTGTCACTTCTGGTTCCCTGTCAGGCCACCTGTAATGCAGATGAACTGAGATGTTGCATGACCAGTACTGTAAGATTGCAGGTGCCCTGTGCCAGAATAACAAAGATCACGTGCTGCCCCATCTATAAGTCTTGGTGCTAAGTGCCCAGGAAAGAAAAGTGAACAGATAATTCGCATTTTCCAATTAAAATCTCTGTTCCTTTGAGGACTCTTGTGTTAGTTAGCCTTCTCCAGATGAATGGTTACAGTAGACTCTGCTGTTTACCCATCTGCCAAGATTTACTTAATGGAATCAGCCTACACAATGGTGGCAGACTTGAAACCCATAGATGGGCCCATGATGAAGCTCATGTCTGAAGGCAGTTTGGGTGTAGAGGTCCCTCAGGTGGGTGACCTAACCGCTAGAGGAAGAATTGGATTATCTGAACCTGGAGTGGTTGTGAGCCGCCTGACCTGGGTGCTGGGAACCAAACTCAGATCCTCTGAAAGAACAGCATGCACTTCAAACCACTGAGCCGTCTCTCCTGCTCCTCATCCAAGTCTTAGCTACTCAGGAAGGATCTACAGGCACCGCGGAGGAGAACCTGCTTCATTCCAAGTCTGAGCATTAGAATGCTGATCCTATGTAAAAGTCCCCTCATAGCACTATTCGGACTGGTGTTTGACCCATATCTGGCCCCGTGCACAGCCAAGTTGACATACGAAATTAGCCATCACAATTTCCAACGTCTAGTCAGCTCATGGGGCAGAATTAGTGATGTGGCCGGCCTCAGGAAGTCCTGTCAACTGCATGCCTGTTCCAAGGCTGTCTGACTAAGCACCAGTAACCAGAACAAACAACAGTGAATCACTTTATCTGGGGATGAAAGGGAGTATCCATCTGTGGCCTTCTACGGTTTTCCCATTTCAGCACTTTCTGCTAAGCCAGTGTGGAAACC
The DNA here is from genome assembly GCA_001685095.1 of Ellobius talpinus. Classification (NCBI taxonomy): domain Eukaryota; kingdom Metazoa; phylum Chordata; class Mammalia; order Rodentia; family Cricetidae; genus Ellobius; species Ellobius talpinus. The sequence continues at coordinate 26,750 of LOJH01007389.1, forward strand.
AGCATGGACTTAGATCCACATGCCCCCATCTTAGGGAGAGTCTTGTAAAGGAACATGTGAGGCCGTGGCTGGCCTTCCGAGGAACTGAGCACAAATATCTTCCTCCGCTTTCTATTTGTTATGTATATTTGCACATGGGCATGTCCAAGTATGTATGCACACATTTCACATGCCAATGGAGGCCAGAGATTAATGTCAGGTGTCTCCTCAATTGGTCTCCAACATTTTTTTTCCAGCCAGTCTTTCGGTGAACCTGAGCTCAACCATCAGCTGGACTAACTGACCAGAGGACTCTGGGACTCCTCCTGTCTCTGCCTACTCGGTACTAGGATTACAGCACAGCTGCCTTGTGAGGCTTAAATGTATCCTGGGGATTTGAACTCAGGACCCCGTGCTTGTGGGGCAGCACTTTACTTACTAATCTGTCTCCCAACCCTGTCTTTGCTCTTTGCTTTATTCCGCATTTCCTGCATTTGGTGCTGCATTCGGGAACCATCTGTACCATTTCTGCCACTGAAGATTGTTCAGCAGATGCATGAAGCTGTGTCACCCTCATGGTGCCATCCCATCCAGCTGAATCCTTCCTTCTTGGATGCAGGGGGCAGCTGTAATTTTGCCACCAACTCACTCTGAGTTTCTGACAAGTCCCTTCCCAGCCTGAGCTCTGGTTTTCCCAGCTCGCTGGAGTGCAGCTGGTGCAGTGCATCTTGGGAATTTCTTCTAGCTCTGGCATTTCATGCACCATACCCTCTCACAGTGGGGTCCAGCTGGAGTTTGGTGACAAAGTTTTCCTCTGGGAAGCTGAAGGATCATTCTGGGCCATGCAGTAGACACTAGCAAAGAGACTGTGTGCTACATATCAGCTGGAAAACCTCACCCAAGCCTGATGTTCTCCCACCTGGCTAGAGGGGGGCTGAGAGCTGAGCTGGGGAGGCATGCAGAGGACAGGGGCCAAGGATCAGAACTGCCTGGTCTAGCTGAAAAAGGGCAGAGAGCTTGGCCAGGTCTTTGAAGCTAAACCAAAGGATGGAGTTGCAAGGATCTCAAACGCTGTCTACCCTACAACATTTATAGCTAGTGCCCACCTAGGCTGCCTGTTAGGAAATTCAAAAGAGAAACTGTATGAGCAAGTTCTAAACACACACACACTGAAATAACAACAGTAATATTTATTATTATTATTATTACCATCATGTGTGCCTTATGCCATAAAATGCCTGGTGCTAGATGTCTGGAAGAGAAGACTGTATGGGCATGAAATTCGTTAGAATCTAGAGTGGGGTCAGATTTAACTGCAAACTCTGGATGGTATCTTCATTAGTTCAAGTTGCTATAATAAATTGCCTGGAGGTGGGAAGTCCAAGAGGAAGGGGCCTGCAGATCTGAGATCTGGTAAGGGTTGGCTTCCCAGGTCCTGTGCAGTTGTTCTCATACTGTGTCCTTATGTGGTGTAGGGGGCAACAGCTCTCTGAGGTCTCTCTTACAGGAACATTAATTCCATCTGTGACAGCACCACCTCTGAGACCTAACTCCCTCCCAAGGCCTTGCTTGCCTCTGAGTTACATCATATTGTGAACTGAGCTGAATTCTAGGGAGCCACAGACATTCAGCTCACAGTACAAGGCAAAGCCTGGCGAGCAGAGAAGGGAGCTGGTTCTACTGTAGCAGGAGGCTGTGCTGTAGCAGGAGGCTGTGCTGTAGCAGGGAGATGACCCAGCCCAGTTTGGAAAGTTACCCAAGTCCTTTAAGGAAGAGGCCTGGGCTCATGGTAGTCTCTGCTCCTCTGATCTGGTTGCTGGTCAGGGGTGCAAAGAAAAAACAGGGTACAGGGGCAGCTGAAGATTAGGTGTTGAGCAAATTGTGAAGGATCTCAAATAACATACAGAAATAAGTAAGTTTAATTTTTTAATAAAAGCTTTTTATTTCTATTTTGTCTTAAAGAGAATGTGCTTGTTTTAATTTTATTTAAAAACTGCCTCTAGGGATTCAGAGACGGCTCTGTGGTTAAGAGAGCTTGCTGCTCTTGCAGAGGACCTAAGTTTGGTTTACAGCGCCCCCGTGTTGGGTGACTCACAGCCACCTATAACTCTTGTTCCAAGGAATCAGATGCCATCTTATGGCCTTTGTGGGAACTGCACTTAGGAAGACAGACACACAGACACACACAGACACACACAGCCTTTGTGGGAACTGCACTTAGGTACACACACACACACACACACACACACTGCCCGTACTGCTGATTTTGCACTTTCCTTTCTCCTAGGATTTACATGCTTATTGCTTTATCTTTTCTGTCTAATCTCTGGGTTGCTTGAGGTATTTGTTATGGGAGAAATGAAGTGGAACCATAATTTTTTATCTTTACAAAGAATACTGCCCTTATCGAATGTAGATAATACAGACTATTATAAAGAAGGGGAGAAAACTAAAACAAAATCAAACCAGTTCTACCTCCCATATGAGGTGGATGTGTGTAGTGGAGGCTGGGGTGTTTCCTTCCAGTGGGCATGGAAATCAGGCCCTTTGTGTTGAAGGCCAGCTGTTCTGAGGCTTGAACTAATTAATTCTGGTGTCTAAAGATGTACACGGGAGGCTGCCTTAGGCTCTTCCAAAAGGCTGAGGCTGATCCGTACAACCTAGTCTGGACTGTGCTGCTCACTGCCCAAGATGCAACAATCTCCCCGGCCCCAGCTTCCGACCTGTAAAGTGGAAGACACAGCAACAGTGCCTGGAGCGACCCTCAGTTCCGTCCTCACTCCCTAGGAAGCTGAAGGCCTTAAAGTGATTAGTTCTGGGGTGTCACACTGACCCCTGGGTGGCTCTAGCCCTGCACTAAAGCTGCCCCTGACACCTCCATGTCTCCTGTGGCTGGATGGTGGAGAAGCTTGTCACCCCAAGGCCAGGCTCCTGCTCAGTGGGTGCTGGTGCCTCCTCAGCACTTTCCCTGAAGCCTGTTGTCTCCTCTGCCCTTGCTTTCCCTCCTCTCTCCATCTCTCCTGCCTTCCCTTTCTGTTCCTTCCCTCACTCATCGCCTTCTCTATCACTATTCTTCCCTCCATCCCCTGACTTCCCCTCCCTCCCTTCCTTCCTTGCTTCATGCCCACCCGGAATGGCTCAGGAAGACTATCTCTTTAAGAAAGGCAGCTGTACACTATGCACGCTGGGGCACTGGCTGCTCCTCCTGCCTCTCCTGCTGGGTGCTGCTGGCTGCTACTGGAACCCTCCAGGCCTCACTTTGAGTCCAGAACCTCTAGAGGAAAGGGTCACTCCCAGATGTGCACACCCGCGGGGGTCTGTGACCACAGGACTCCCTGCCTGAAGCCCCTCAGTAGCCAGGCCCTGGCTCTGGGCCAGAAGAGGCTCATTGTTTAGGGCTGAGATCAGGAGCTGGAAAAAGAAAGTTGGATAATAGTTGGATGTGTTTGGTGAGTGTGAACGAAGTTTGTGTCTTCTGTCCCTCAACTTGGGGATTTTAGATTTTAGGGCTAGGTTGTGGTGATCTTGACAGTGGGATGGGCAGATGTGAGAGGGAGGAAAGGTGGGGCTGGGATTCCCTTGCAGGTGGGGGACCCTCAACACTCCTCACAGCTGTTGCCGTTCTCAGGAAGGAAGCAGGAGGCTGCCCCTGGATATAGCTAGACCCAGATCTGAGGACTGGTGACCAGAAGGAACAGATGGCAGCTTTCCTCCTTCAAAACAAAGTATGGCCAGTCAGGACCTCAGACTGTTTGTGAAAATGCCCCCAAAAGAATGTCACCTGTAGCCCCTGAGAGAAGTGCATAACTTTGCAGGTCTATTTCTGCAGGGGATTTAGGCCAAGTCCTCTTCCTCCTGGGCAAGGGTCAGACCAGGCTTGTCCCCTTGAAGTGGGGAAAGCTGCCCATGAACCGCAGTAGGCTGTGTCTTAGTGGGAGGCGGCAGGTCTGCCAAGGGCACGGAAGAATGGACAGTCTGTTATGCTGAGGCCTGGGAACATGGCCTTGAAGGGAGACCCAGGTCACCAGAGCTGGCATGAGAACACATGGACAAAAGGTCCAGGACCATGCTGGGAGAATGGGGCTGAGCCAGCATCCCACAGTGCATGGCAAATGGTCCTCCAACACCATTTCCTGGGGGCAGGAGCACAGGTGCAGCTGACCTCAGATACCTAGGTCCACCTGCACATGCGTGCATGCAGAAGCCTAAGTCTGGGGCCTCCAGTGGACAGGGCTGCACACAGCTGCAACTTCGATTCTGAGGTCGTCCTCTTCAGGGAAGCTTTTCGATGAATTCTAAACTCTTCTTTGGCCCAGAGTCTGAA
>LOJH01007390.1:0-13478 GCA_001685095.1 Ellobius talpinus
TTGTTTTGTCTCCATTAGGATTTGAAATATGATAAAGGACACCATCAAAATCTGCAAATGTTACTTCTACAGCTTCTGATTTGTTCTGGTTTGTTCCCAGCGGCCGCGTTCTGGAACTTGAGAGTGAGCATCTTCTCCATGATGCGGTTGTTTACCTCCTGCAGGATCATGGCAGCTGCTGCCCNCGGGGCAGGGGAGGGAGAAACAAGGGGGGTGGTGGTGGGCAAGCGAGGACAGGACTGAGGGAGCGGCCCCCCTGCTCCTGACGAGGGGGGCTGGGTGCAGTAGGTGAGGGGAGAAGGGGACAAGGAGCAGGGCGGGGAGAGGCGGAAGAGCATGCTGGCCACCACCCGACCGACCTGGCCCCTGAAGCTTCAACCCGCCTGCCGAGCCGCCTCTGCTGCCGCCTCACGGATGATCCCGGTCCCTGCCTGCCTAGGGCCTTTTTAACTTTCTTTCATTCTGTGTGCCCTACGTTTCCTACTTCCATATCTGGTTGTCTGGTTGCTGCCTTGATGGCTGGCCCAGGGAGTCTCCGTCTCTTTCTCCCTCATTCTCTTGAAAGCCTAGGTTTCTCTTCCTACTTATTCTCTCTACCTGCCAGCCCACATATCTCTCTACTATCAGCACCTTCCTCAGAATCCTTCAGCTGTTTATTAGAGCAATCAGATGCCTTAGGCAGGCAAGATGAAACAAATGCAACACAAATGTGCTAAATAAATACAGAGTTAAATAAATGCAACATAAACAAAAACAACACACATTTACACATTTAAAGTAATATTTCACAACAAACAACACTTATCCATAAATGGGAATAACAATATGCCAGTTTCCTGAAAAAAATTTATCGAAGTGAAGATCAACATTATATGTCAAGCAAGTCAGTATCAAAAAGTAATTATCAGTTATTTCGATGCAGATATAGAAGCCATTGAGAAAAATTTCATGATGCTAAAATGATGTACTCAACATGTGGAAGAATAATGCATAAAAAGAGGAGAGAAGCATGAGAGAGTAATAAAGAGGGTGACTATGATCAATAGTCACTATATTCTTATATAGAAATGGCATAGTGTGATCTTTGACTTGTAAAATACATATACATTAATAAAATGTCTCATCATGGTGCTGGCCATGTGTCTAAGAAGTAGAGCATTTATATAGCATGCATAATGCCTTGGGTTTGTTATATAGAACCACATAGTAAATAAAATGAAGCAAAGTAAACAAATCTTAAGGCATGAACAATGTGAGCTTGTAGAAACACAGTAGTTTGTTTTAATGACTGTATTTTTGAAATTTCAACTTCTACTTATTCTTTGAGTAGAATATGCAATTGCTATTTCTTTGTGCATGTTTGGCTTGGTTTTGTTCAAACACACAAGTGAAAATAAAGGGTTTTAAATTGATCCAAAAAATATCATAATCAAAGCTAATTCACTCAGTGGTCAGAAAGTATAGTATAATCAATGGCATTTCAAGATTTCCCATAGGTAAATATACTAAAGTGACTGTTTAGAAAAACAATATAATTAGATATAAAATCAGAGAATGTTTGCACAATTAGATTTTAAGACACAAAGTCTAGCTATTGACTCATATGCATATGAAATTTTAAACTTAATTTTTTTCTCTTCTCAAAACTTAATCATTTTTCATATATCGATAATCTTTTTATACACTGAGGCAATGAAGATGTTTTTCAAGGTCAAAAGAAATCTTAAAAATATTTCTCTAATTGGCAAAAAAAGATTAATAACATTGTATGAACTTCATCCAAAGACTGGGAAATACAGTATGAAATGATAAACTTATATCTCTAAAATATGACAAATTTACTTATATGCAATGAATAGAAGCTATTTTAGGGAAAGAGCATTCCAGAATATGGGAATAGTCTGTGGAAAGGATTGTGTAGGACTGATTCATTGATTTGGACATGAAACTCTTTTCTACCATTTACAAACTGTGTGATATTAGTCACTTCATGTAAGGAGTCTTAGTCTCAGTTCCCCTGTGACATAATCAGGTTCACTATGACTACCTTATAGGTTGGTTCCATGTTTGATGAGTTAATTTGCAAGTATTGATTATGTTCTTTGCTATCATGGAAATAAAGTTTACATTTAATTATGGTAAACAGCCTCTTGTTTGATGTTTTACTTTTTTGGCTCTTTGGGGGCCCTACCGATTAGCTCCCAAATAAATCACACATGGAGGCTTATTCTTAATTATGAATGCCTGGTCTTAGTTTACTTTGTTTCTTGCCTGTTTTTCTTTATTTCATTTATGCCAACTGTTTTCGTGCTACAGACTACCTTTTGCCACCTGCCTTTTATCTTTCTCTATTTCTGTGTAACTTTCTTTACATCTTTCGCTATGGCTTGACATATAGATGGGTGGCTGACCTCTAATGACCTCCTTGCCTTGTTCTCTCGTTGCTCCCTCTTCTTCCTCGTTGCTCCTTCTATACATACTCTCTATTTGCCAGCCCTGCCTATCCTTGCTTCTCCCTTGGTATTGGCCATTCATCTCTTTATTATGACTATCAGGTGATTTAGATAGGCACAATAACTCATCTTCACAGAGTTAAATGCAGTGTAAACAAAAGTCACACACCTGAAAATAATATTCCTTTACACATCTCATTATATAATTATTATTGATTTTTTCCAAGTTTCCTAGAAGAAAAAAAGGCTTAAAAAATCTCCCCCAGGTCAAAGGAGATACAACAAAACTCTCCATGTTATACACAAGATTTTCTTTCCACCATCTATTTTTGTGTTTGTTGGCTTCATTGTATACTATTTGAAAATGCCAAAATAAAAAAATATGATATTTATTCTGCAAGTAAAGATTATATGAATATAACCTTATGAATTTTAATTTGAAATAATCTTGGAATCAGCTTTCAGGTTATCAAGGTTTTTACAGCATTACTAGTGAATAAAGGAATAAAATGTCTCATTCTACCATAGTCAATTTCCACAAAAGTAACCTTAAATGCCCTTATACCAGTTGGTGTTAATTGGCTTTATTTTCATTTTGTTATATATATAAAATGTATTTATTTGCTATTGTGGCTGTGACATAGCTTTTACATTTATTGAATGCTAAGAAAACATGGGGGAAGCTGGACAGTGGTGGCATATGCCTTTAATCCCAGCACTTGGGAGGCAGAGGCAGGGGGGGATCTCTGTGAGTTTGAGGACATCCTGGTCTACAAGGGCTAATTCCAGAACAGGCTCCAAAGATACAGAGAAATCTTATTTGGAAAAAAATAAGAAGAAGAAGAAGAAAAAAGAAACAGAAAAATGAAAGAAAGAAATGTGAGGGTTATTATCAAGTTTAAGTTATTAAGAATAATGGCACTTTTAGTGCTTTTGCAGAAAATTCTGTCAGTTGTACACTGAGGATAGATGGTCCTTGGACATTGAAGAGTTTATCATAATTTCAGTAACTTTAATTTTTTTAGAATAGTTTGGACCAACAGAAATCTTTCAGAATCTATGACAAATAGTTCACATGTGTACTGCATTGTGTCCCTCATTAACCTCACATTACTATGAGACATTTACTCTTGCTGTGGGACAATGGTTTTGTAGCCTATAAAGATTTGTCAATTGTATTGGTTTAATAAAATGCTGATTGGCTAGTAGCCAGACAGAAAGTATACACGGGGCAACCAGAATAGGAGAATTCTGGGAAGAAGGAAGGCTCAGTCTGTAATGGTCACCCAGACCAAGAGGGAGCAAGATGAGAATGCCTCACTGCTAAAAGCTACCAAGCCATGTATCCAACACAGACAAAAATTGTTAATGTAAGATATAAGAGGTAATAAGAAGTCTGAGCTAATAGGCTAACCAGCTTATAATTAATGTAAGCCTCTGTGTGTTTCTTTGGGACTGACAGCTGTGGGACTGGGCAGGACAGAAACCTTTGTCAACATACTATATCTAATGAAATAATGTTGATACATTACTACTTGCTGATACTTATAATTTGTTTACATTTCTTTAATTTCAAGCCAATGTCATTTGCTTTTCAGGATTCTAGTCAAAAGACCACTTTAGACTTAAACGTCATGCATGTATATCTATATACTCTATTGGCTGTAGAAGATCCACAGATTTATTTTAAGTTTGTGGGAAAACACATTTTTGAGAAGTGCTAGTAGTCTTTGTGAATAGTCTTGACTTTTTCTTATAATGTTACTAAAATAATGAGCTATGAGGAGGAGGATATTAGATGACAAGTGCTATTTTTATTATATCATTTTAAGGACTCCATAGTTAGCATAAGAAGACTTTGTATTTGTCTTTTCTCCTGAAGCAGTAAAGAATGTCTTGTTTGCATACTGTGAATTTATTCTTTTGTCATCCATACCTTCAGTGTATGTTAGAAGGTAGCAACTATGTACAGTTCACAACAAAGACTATGTGGTTATGTTTCTTTGCATAAATCATTCATTTGTGTCAGTATAGATACACTTATTTTCCTTTATATTTTATGCTATGATGAACACAATAGTTTTAAATGCACAGACTGTAATAGTATGATATTTACAGCATATGTCTAGATTCTAAAAAGAAAATATGTACTGTGAAATACTATTAGAGCCACTTTGGAAATCAGCATGGCAGTTTCCCAGAATATTGGAAATCAATCTACTTCTGGACCCAGAGATACCACTCCTAAGCATGTACACAAAGGATACTCAATGTTACCACAAGGACACTCTCTGAACAATGTGCATGGCAGCATTGTTTGTAATGCCAGAACATGGAAATAAGCTAAACGCCCCTCAACTAAAGAATGGATAAAGAAAATGTGGTACATTTACAAAATGGAATGTTACTCATCTGTAAAAATCAATGATATGAAATTTACAGGCAAATGAATGGAACTAGAAAAAAGAAGCATCCTGAGTGAGGTAACCCAGATTCAGAAAAGACAAATATGGTAGGTACTCATTTATAAGTGGATATTAAATTTAAAGCAGAGGATGACTAGACTATAATTCATAGCTCCTGAGAAGCTAAGTAACAAGGAGGATCCTAAGAGGGACACATGGATCATCCAGGGAAGAGGAATTAAATGAGATCTCTTCAGCAAATTAAAGGCAGGGGTCAGTTAGAAGGAGGAATAAGAGATGAGAACATGAGGGAATAGGATGGTCGAGTTGGAGAGGGATGGAATGGAAGAGCAATGAAAGAAAGATCTTGAGAGGGAGAGCCACTATGGGGTCAGGGAGAAACCTGATGTTAAGGAAATTCCCAGGAATCCACAAGAATGACCCCAGATAATACTCCTAGCAAAAGTGGAGAGGGTTCCTGAATTACCCTTCCCCTGTAAACAGATTGGTGAATACCCCAACTATAATCATAGACCCTTCATCCAATAACTGATGGAACCAGATTCAGAGTTCCACAGCCAAGCACCAGGCCAAGTTCCTGGAATTCAGGAAGAGAGAAGGGAGGTCAAGATCATGATGAAGAAGTCTACAGAGATAGCTGAATCAAGCTCATGGAAATTCAGGAACTCCAGACAGACAGCTGTGGAGCCTCCATGGACCAAACTACACACTAGGTATGTGGGAGACAGTTTTGAAGCTTGGACTATCTGAGGGGCTGCTGGAAGTAAGACCAGAATCTTTCCCTGGTGCATGAGCTAGCTTGTTAGAGTTCATTCCCTATGGTGCGATGTCATGCTATATCTTAATGCAGGGGGAGGTACTTGATTCTGCCCCAACTTAATGTGCTACACTTAATTGACTCCCCATGGGAGCCCTTACCTCTTGTGAGGAGTGGATGGAAGCTGGGCTAGGGGGCAGGAAAGGGGAGGCAGGAGGAGGGGAGGTAGGAAGAACTGTGGTTGGAATGGTATACATAGGTTAAAAAAGAAGGAAATACTATTAGGATACAGGTGTCTATGAGTTCTTGAAAATTCTGCAAATACTTTGAACAAAGAGATTATAATTGTTAGAATTTTCTCATGAGTTAGAAACCATAAGATGCATGAATAAATGAATTAATGGAAAAAATAAATGAGTGAATAGATAAATGACAGATTGATAGGTAGATAGTCTCTCTCTATATATATATGTATATATACATTTGCATAGAGGCAATTAATTGAAGGAAATGACATATGTGATTATTGAGGTTAAGGTCCATGGTATGACAATGAATGACAAGCTGGAGAGTTAAAGAAGTATGTCAATCATATACCTCAATTGCAAATGCCAGCATTGAGAGCCAGTGATCTTGTTTTCACTCTCAAGCTTAAAAACCCAAGAAGCTTAGGAAACGTGTAAGAATCCTTCAGAATAATAATGGGATGCTGGAATATTCATGCCCAAGACTAAAATAAGGATATAAACTGACTCTAGAACAACAAAAACAAAACCAAAAAGATAATTAAGTTTCTTCTGACTTTTACATATCTGCACTAGCACAAATTAGATGATGCCTGCCTTCACTGAAGGCAATTTTGTCCTATAGAATATATGCAAATCTACATGTCAATTTCCTGTCATAACACCTCTACAGATTTCAATCAAAATAATCCTTTATCTGTGGTTTACATGTGCTATAATACATTCAAATAGACAACTAGCAGTAATTTCCTACGAGATGAGTATTCTAAGATCATGTTTCTCAGGTGTGATGTGGATCCTCTCTGTGTTCATCATCTTTCTGATACACTGTGGCTTGCCCTGTGGGACCTGGGGAGAGGACGGTTGGTCCTCACATTATTTTGAACTAATACATGCCCTTGTTTTTTACTCTAAATGCATGCTGGTAGATGTTAACTTAGAACATTCCATTGTTCATTGCAAATAGTTGATAAAGAAGAAAATATATGGGATGTGGTGACTCTGCAATCATTCAAGTATTTGTACAATACTCACTTGTGAAGTTTATCTTAGTCCTATCATAGATCTAGATATCTCATCTCAGTATAAAAATGGTCCAAGAGAATAAAAATACCTGCCTGGTCTACGTTGTCAGAACACTAGTATATTTTATGTTCAGTTGACACCCCTAACATTCTTGGATTAATGATAGGTGCTCTTAAATTGACTTGTAAAAACTTAATTTTTTTCACTCTTGAACAGTAATACTAAATTTGTGTCAACCAAGAGTAGTACCTGTCATCATGTAAAGATACCACTGTGTGGAGAGAAACAGTGGTAGGTTATGAGAGCAAACAAAAAATGTTAATTTCAAAAATATAATATGATAATCAATCTTGTAGACACTCTGGCATAGTTGAAAACATCATAAACTCCACATTTGTGTTTATTTTCTTCTATATCAATTATTTGAAATCAGCAATGAAAATTTAACACCCATCAGCATGCATTGAGTCCAAAACAATGATCTTAAATCTTGTTATGATAATATTCCATGAATGTCCAGCCATTCTGCTTAAATTTTGAGTAGGAACCATGTATTACTAAAGAGAGACAAGCAATAGCCTAAATTTGCTAAAATGTTCATCATTATCTTTTTTGAATCTGAAGTCATTTTTTCTTACGACAAAATGTGATTATGAAATTTGGCTCTAAAAAAGTAGCATTTATTCATCACTCCCACTCCTTTTCATTATAAACAACACAAATCTCAAACAAAATTGTATTATGTTACAGAATTTCACTTTTCAAATTGCTGAGTTCAAAAGGAGCAACAAAGTCAGATAAAATTTGATTTAGTATTTTGCCTGGTGTTTTGCAAAACAAACTCTTTTTTAGCCAATAAGTCTTGAGTTCTTCTCAAGGTGAGTAAAATTAGTTATATGGCCAGATGCTCTTTCATCTTTTGTTTATTTAATTACCTCCCCCAATAATTAAATAACAACTTTACACTTCTCCTATTTCTTTGTGTCCATCTTGAACCAATCACTTTAATAAGTGTGCCAGTTCATGAACATTACTTTATGTCAAGATATAGTTCAAATTCCATGTAAAAGAATCATAGGTACACACAATAGAGCACACATCTAAGAATACTGGAGAAGCAAGGATGTTTATTGCAGTGTTAAACCAAAATTAGTAGGACATAGAAGGATCAGTTCCACTACTAACTAGTTGAAGAACTACAGGAATATTCCCCAAACTTGAATAAATGATATTTCTGAGACACTGATCATAATTACTATTACATATATGTGTGTATTTATGTATGGTATGTATGTGTGCATACTACTTACACACACATATCATATACCATACAAACACACATAAACACACACTATACTTACACACCCAAACACACATGCAAACACATCTCTCACACGACATTCTAGGCACAAAAATCAAATACTATACACAGACACCAAATACTGTACACATCTACATATACATGCCCCTATTAACCACAAATAGATGTACACACCCAGCATATTCTGCACACGCATTCACGACAAATGCCCATGCACATACACCACTGACCATATACACAGCACTGTCTTCACACCCCACAAGCATACATAAATATATGAATAGACACCACATACCACGTACTGCATGCACACACTCAAACACACAGTTACACAGATACATGCACCAAATGCTACATATGTGCAGATTCACACACATCTCACACACAAACACACACACATCTCACTTTTCCAGCTTGGCTCACAAAGCTCTTTTGCTCATCGATCGTCACAAAAATACAATACAAATAATATAGCATTGTGTGCGTTTTACCTCCAATCCAGAACTGCAAAATACTCTCTTAGTCACATTAACATCTAAGGAAGGCCAGCTGCTCATAAATTATCTAGTAGTCATCACACAGCTTCAAATCCTGCAGCAGAAGAGTGTTATTACTTCCCCTCTCTCTTTTCCCTGTCATTGGAAAAATCACCTGTAATTACCAGATGTCTTTTGGCTCAAGCAGTATACTTTGTTTCTTTGATAACAAGGAAACAATCATTTATAGCTCACAAGTTACACTATGCCTATGTATGAGATCACCAAAAGATAGTATCAATCAATATAACACTGCTAAACACACCAGAGAAAGTGAATTTAGGTGATCCAATTCCACTTTTATTCTAAGTATCAAATCTCTTCAAAGTATCTTTTGACATCTCTCTTTTTCTTTCCCAATAGTTAAGGTACTGGTGTTATCCAATAATGGTTTTGAATGTGTAGCCAGATAAATAGAGCTTAAATGTTTATTATGAAACATATTGTATTCTGTAATATAGGTGATCTATGCCACCGAAACCCACTCAGCCCAGAAAGGAATGCTGACAGGCTGAAATAAATGTTTGTCAAAGCATGGAAAATTCCACTCTTCAGACTACCATCAGCTCGCCTGAGCACATGTTTCATCTATTCTCAAATATGAAATCAGTTCCAATTGAAAATGTTCAAGAGAACATACTATGCAAATAGAAAAGATTTATCACTTACCAGATGAATAAAATCTGTGATTCATATAGTAGTTTCAATTTGGAACTAGTATGTTGAACTCTGAAGAATAGCTTTGTTAACTTCCTAAAAGTTATGGTATTCAAATCCCTCTAACACCTTCGTCTTCCACATGAAGTTATAGGTTAGATACTAGTGAGGGCATTTATGTTTGTCTATGTGCACTGGTATTTTCTGTGATTGTTCTTTGCTTTTCTGGTTGCTTTTTTACAGCATTCTTTTAAAAAGAACTGAAGCAATAATTGCAGTTGCCTCAACAGATCAGGAGTTCAGGCAATCTGACTTCCCATGACTCCTTGTCTCTTGAAGTTATACTTTCTTTTCCTTGAACCCATGCTTGTATGGTTGCATAATTCAAACAGGAACAGTCCAATTTAACTGAAAATTCCTATAACACATTCTGATTGTGTTTAATCTCCTCCAGTATCCTACCAGGTCCTCCCCATCTCTTACCCATCTTGCTTTTAATCCATTTTTATGGAGGGAAGGAGCATTTTTCTTTGTAGACTAAAAGGTTATTTTGTTTGAAATGATCACCGTCTTCCTAAGTGACCACCATTGTGTAGTATATGGGCAGTTAGTTATACTTACTGCTATATAACTTTTCACTCTGCAAGGCATTTCAGTGTGCCTCCTCCATTCTAGTTAAACCATAATTCAAATAAAAGTTTTCTTCCTTTCACCCATAGCAGAGGATGGGTGCCGATTTCCAGCATGCTCCAGTTCTCATCCCTTTTGCGCTTGTCACCGACTTCATCTTCTTGATGTTTAAACTTGTCTCCTGATGAGTAACGCCCCATGTTCTCCTTGAAGTCACTACTACAGTCATGGTGGCTTGAAAGCAACAGCAAGCACGGTGACTTTATTTTTATCAGTGGCTTCCATGTTGTTTGAAATTCTTGTCTTATCACCCCCATCAAACTTATGAATCATCAAAACAATAATCAATTTCTCTGCCTGTCTTTCTGTTTTTTTTTTGTCAAAACTTGTTAATTGTATTTCTGATTAATTATCACTCAAACAACAAAGTACAGACATGGCAGACCCCAACGCTGGGTTAGCAAGTTTCACACAAGAAAGTCACTCCCTATAGATTCTTTCTCCCTTTCAACTCTTCATATGCATGCATGCCCTCCCTGCTCCCACACAGGCTGAAACACTGATCCAGCACCAAATCATTTGCACACCCACATCTTGAATCGCTTGCTGAATCATCTGGACCACAACCCATGTGAACTGTCTGATTTTTGTTTCATAATAGGCAATACAATGAGTAGTTGAACGTGCGTAAACACATAAATCAAGAGAGAAAGCCAGACCCTAGGGATGAAGACTGCTCAGTGTGTTTTGAAAACATTCAGCAGGAATATAACGCCAAAGGGATTTCAGTAGAAAGTTCCATTTTATTTCCATTGCTTCTTGAGTAGCTGAGACTTAAATATTTAGCTTTGGGGGCTTTTATTCTTTAGTATGTAGCTGGCTGTTTCCTGTTTGTCTCTTTAATAACATAATGTCAAAAAGAAGTTGCTGATTTCCTCTATTAGAGAAACACATAAAGTGAGTCTCATCCTTTCCTATGAGTTTTTGATCAGGAAAAAAATCTAGCAAATCTCTTGAGGTGAAGAAATTTTCACAGCTTGTAGGTCTTGCTTGATCCTTTTCTGTGAAGAACAATGTCATCTTTATTGATGCCTTTGTGTATTTGAGGGGATTTTATCTCTGGTTCCAAATAGGCTTTGGTGACATGTGCAAGCAAAAGAATGAAAGACAGAAAACAAAAACGGCACCAGCACAGAGGACCTCCCAAAAAGTTTGGAGTTCAGTTCCATGTGGTTTATTTTTATTCTTGTTGTACTCAAGCTGGTTCCCTATTCCACAAGCATATGCACCATATGCCAGAAGAGACTGTTAAAAGCTCTTTCACACAGGAATCCCAAGAAGGAAGAAATGAAACTAAACAGAATGAAAATTAAATTAGCAGCTCTCTGGAATGTATGTTTGGAGAGGAAGCTGACAAGAGGATTAATGTTTCTAAATTCCTGAGAGAGGTAGTGATGCGTTTATAAGGAAAAGGAGATGGAAGAGACGAATTTAAGAATATATTGCTTTTTCAAACACAGCCTCCCAAATGAGAGTCATGACGAAAATCAGAGAACTGCCTTCTTGTTCTGATACTTGCAACTGACATGTATCATCTGGTAGAATTAAGAAAAAAGTATGATTAAAATCATCTGACATTTTCTTTATTCCTTAGACATTCTAGATGTGCCACACATGAATATGGATTTAAGGATCTTATATAGAAGACAAAATTATCTACAGGCCAATAAATAAAGACTCGCTGATTATTTTTCTTATGGTCAAATAGTAGGAAAATCAACCCTAACTTATCTTAGATTGATAAAAAGAGAAAAGAATCAATATTTAGGGAATTTATGAAGATGAATATTATATAATCCTGAATAGGTACTCATTGAATGAATATTGAGGATTTTTAAGCATGTAAGGTAACATTTTATTTTAAAAGTTTATCACTTAGTAAATAATAATTTTAAGCTTTTGTACATACCATAGCTAAGATAGTTCATTTAAACTCAACAAATATCTTTAGTGTCACGAAGCAATCTCAAGTGTTCTTCCAGGTTGCACAAGTAAGTTAAGAATGAGCCAGTACAAAGAACAAATTCCTTTCCTTGGGTTTCTTCCATTGGTAAACAGTTTACCTAAATATCTCAAAAGAAGCACAGGAAGTAACAACACAAGTAAAAGTAAAGTGACAAACAACGACAACAATGAACAAAAGATACCAAGATGGTTTGAATGCACTTGTCTTCTCTAACATTTATAGCATCCAAAGTTGTAAAGTTGTGACTATTTGGTGACTGAGTTACTAGAAACATCCTGTACAAGTGAATTCTACTGGACAAAAGGCACTCAGGGAGAGAAACTTTTCCTTTTTTCCACTATCCATCCTTCCTATCCTAAAATAATCCATCACTACCTCTCTTTAGGCAATAATATTTGGGAAGAAAGGAGCATGTCATGTTAGAAAAAGAGAACTCGAAGGCATTTGATCACCAGATTATATCGAAATAAGTTTCTGTTCTTCTGAATTATTCAGTCTCAAGAAAAGTGCTGCAGAGTCCTGAATAGTAATTTTAATACTGTGTTTGAGAGTGGAGTGTTAAAGTCTCGCACTATTAGTGTGTGTGGTTTAATGTATGATTTAAACTTTAGAAGTGTTTCTTTTACATATGAGGGTGTCCTTGCATTTTGGGCATAGATGTTCAGTATTGAGATTTCCTCTTGATGGATTTTTTTCTGTGATTAATATGAAAAGTCCTTCTTTATCTCTTTTGATTGATTTTAGTTTGAAGTCTATTTTGTTAGATATTAGGATAGCTCCACCAGCTTGTTTCCAAGATCCATTTAATTGGAAAATTTTTTCTTAACCCTTTACTCTGAGGCAATGTCTATCTTTGAGGTTGAGGTGTATTTCATGTATGCAGTAGAAGGATAGATTCTGTTTTCATATCCAATCTATTAGTCTGTGCCTTTTTATAGGTGAATTGAGTCCATTTATACTAAGGGATATTAATGACCAGTGATTGTCATCCCCTGTTAGTTTAGTTTTCGTTGTTGGTGATGTTATTTTGTGTGTTTTTCCCTTCTTTGTGATTTGCTGCTGTGAGATCATCAATTGTCTGTGTTTTTGTTGCTGTAGTAAAATTCTTTGGGTTACAGTTTTCATTCTAGTACTTTGTGAAGGCTGGGTTTGTGGTTAGGTATTGGTTAAATCTGGTTTTGTCATGAAATATTTTGTTTTGTATGTCTATGGTGATTGAATGTTTTGCTGGGTACAGTAGTCTTGGCTGGTATCCATGGTATCTTAATGTCTGCATAACACTTGACCAGGACCTTCTGACTTTAATTGTCTCCATTGAGAAGTCAAGTGTAATTCTTATAGATCTGTTTTATATGTTACTTGGCCATTTTCCTTTGCAGCTCTTAATATTCTTTCTTTATT
>LOJH01007390.1:13496-23934 GCA_001685095.1 Ellobius talpinus
TTTTCTTCTATGATTTTGTTAAATATATTTTCTGTACTTTTGAGTTGAACTTCTATATCTATTATTCATAGTCTTGGTCTTTCCATGATGTCCCATATTTTCTGGTTATTTTGTGTTAAGCTTTTGTTAGATTTAATGATTTCTTTAACTGATGATGAGTCCATTTCCTCTATTGTATCTTCAGGACTTGAGATTCTCTCTTCCATCTCTCATATTCTGCTGTTTATGCTTGCATTTGTGGTTCCTGATCATTTTCTCATGCTTTCTGTTCCTATAATTCACTCGACTTGTGTTTTCTTTATTGTCTCTATTTCAGTTTTCAAGTCTTGAATAGTTTCTTTCATATGTTTGATTGTTTTTACTTGGTTTTCTTTAAGGGATTTGTTGATGTCTCAAAATTTTTTGTTTGCCTTTTCTTTTATTTCTTTGAGGGAATTTTTCATTTCTTCTTTAAGAGCCTCAAACATTCTCTTAAAGTTACTTTTTAGATCATTTTCTTCTGCTTCTTCTGTATTTGGTTGTTCAAGTCTTGCTATTGTAGGGTCACTAGTTTTTTTTTGGTGTCATATTACTCTTTGTGGTGTTGTGATTGTTCTTTCTTTGTCTACCCTTCTTTCTTCTGATTGGTGTAGTTGGGGCCAACTGTGACTCTGGTGACCAATGTTCCAGGTGCCAGTGAATCCAAGGCTCAGATGGTTGCTGCTCATGGTGAAGTCAGTGTCATTGGTCACTCCATGTTCCTGGAGGTCTCTTAGTGCTCCTGGGTTTGCTCTTCTTCTTTGGTGGTAGCTTTCTAAGGCCTGCTCTGTCCTAGGTCACTGGCTCAGTCCTGTTTCTGTAAATGTCCCTGATTTGAATCAACTCTTGCAGAGGTCCCTGGTTTGGGGTTGGTTGTGCAAAGGTCTCTGGCTTCAATCTACTCCCTCAGAGGTCCCAGACTCAGGTGTTTCCAGACACACAGAGGTCCTGACTCAGGCTGAATTCCTTGGAGGTCCCAGACTCTTGCCCAGACCTACAGAGGTCCTGGTTCAGGTCTACTCTTTTGGAGGCCCCAGTTCCATGCCCAGACCCATAGAGGTCTCTGTTTCTGGCCTACTCACTTGGAGGTCCCAGACTCCTTCCCACACCCACAGAGGTCCTGGCTCAGGTCTACTCCCTTGGAGGTCCAAGACTCATGTTTGGAACTGCAGAGGTCTCTGGTTCCTGCCTATTCCCTCAGAGGTCCTAGCCTCATGCCCGGACACCCAGAGGTCTCTGGCTTTGGCTCACTTCTTCATAGTTACTCCCCTGTACCTGTTATTGTGGAGTTTGTTGTCTTAGGCCTGCTCCAGCCTAGGTTACTGGCTCAGTCCTGTTTCTGAAAATGTCCCTGGTCTGGATCTGCTCCTGCTCCTGTGGAGTTTGCTTTCTCAGGCCTGCTCCAGCCTAAGTCATTGATAAAGTCCTGCTCCTCTACAGTTTGCTGTCTCTGGTCTGCTCCAGCCAAGGTAGCTGGCTCAGTCCAGTTTTTGTAAATCTATTTCTAGTATTATGAACTTTCGGACTGATATTTAAGGTGGCTATACTAGTTTACACTCCTATTAATATTGTATAAGTGTCACTCTTTCCACAGAAAATAATTCTACCACAATTTTATAGGACTAACACAAATACCACTCAAATCATTCCCTAAAATATAAAAGGAAGTCATTCTTCCAATGTTTCCACATACTTGTTATGAAGCCAGTGTTATCCTGATACCAAAATTAGACACAGACACATCAAAACATAAAATTATAGACCAATCTTCCTTATGAACATAGATATAAAAATATTGCAAATTTAAGATAAAGTTCATTTTAATGAGATCATTCAGCATAATCAATTTTGGCTCATTCCAAAAATTCAGAGATGTTTCACCATATAAGAATCAATAAATGTAATTCATCACAAATACTGAAATTAAATAATCATCTCAATAGATACAAAAAAGTCTTTTCAGAAAATCCAGCATTCCATTGATACAATTCATGGAAACAATAGACAAAGTGAGAGCATAGGTCAACAGAATAAAGGTGGCATGTGGCAAACCAACAACTGATATCAGGCTAAACGGTGAAAAACTCAAACTATTCTAAGAGTAGGATCAAGGCAAGGGTATCCATTCTCTACATAGTATTTGAAGCCATAGCTAGAAAAGTAAGATATAAGAAATTTAAAAAAGAACACAATAATGAAAGAAGTCAAACTATCCTGATCTACAGATGATAGGATTCTACACAAAAGAGATTTTATAACCCCACCAGAAAACTCTTAGAACTAATAAATGCTTTCAGTAAAGTATCAGGATAATAAACACACACACACACACACACACAAAACATCAGTAGTATCTTTCCAAAATTTCAAAAACAAACATATTGAAAACAAATCCCCAAATTTCTCTGTAGCTGTGGCTCAAATTACGACAGGATTATATTCTAGAAAACCCAGTGGAATCTGGGATCTTTTTAAAACAAAACTTCATGTGTATCTATTCAACTGAATATAGGGGCTTATGAACCCTTCTTTTGGTAGCATAGCAGTTGTTTGTCCCTGTGATCATATGTTTGATGTGGAAATATATCTTACTACCTTTGCCCAAGATGTCAAGAAAAGAACAAAGTATGTGTTGCTCAACAGGGAATGTTCAAAATTTGAGATTTGAACTACAGAGTGTTCTTGAGGAGTATCAGTTTTATAACACTGTTAAGTCAAAAATTCTAAAGGCTATGTTAGCTGGATGTGGTTATGTTTTCCCATAATTCTAGAATGTGCACCTAGCAGCAAGAGACTCAAGATTGAGGGCTAGCCTAGACTATATATTAGGTTGGAAATACTGCTTGAACTCATGAGACCCTGTGTCCACCACACCTGAAAGTAAAACTATTGTAAATTAAACCACTATGAAGTGGGAGGATATCTGTTTATGTCTAAGATAGAAGACTCTATAGAATGTCTTTGAAAGGTTAGGTTACACAGTGGTTAGGAATGCAATCCTAAAAAAGATACATTCTGAGATCAGAACTTATTTTTATCACTTCATCAATATTGTATTGCTATATAAAAAAATTCCACTTAGTAGGCAGAAGCATCAAGTGTCTATGTCTTTTTGGACCAGGTATCAATCCAGGTATCAATAACCAAATCCTCTATTTAAGGTCTTCCAATGCCACAATCAGAAGCTGACCGGACTCTGTTCTTATGTGAAACTTGGTGTACTCTTCAAAAATAATCGCAATAGTTGATAACAACCAAAACTGTGCTGATGCTGTGTTCAGTGGCTTCTAAAGGTCAACAGCTCAACCACTTTTTAGGTGAAAATCTTGATCCTACATTTCAAAATTCCACCTTCATTAGGTTTTGCCTATTCAACATAACTTGTTCAAAATAACTATGATAAATAATATTGCTCATCATTGTCATATTATAATAGATAAAGACAATCATTGGTTCTACTCATTCTTCAGAAGAATATGAATCAACGCCTGGGGAGTATTTCTCAGCACTATATACTTCAAGATCCTTTAATTTGGTCAAATCATTTATCTTCTCTGAAGTCTACATTTTCATATATATATATATATATAATATATATATATATAATATATATATATATAAGCACAATATGTTTGTGTGTATGCATAAACACAAACAAACATGTTATGTATACATATATAAAAATTAATAGGAAAAACTATGTCCTTTAAGAGTATTCAGGGTTTCATAGGCCCATACGTGTAAAACTTAATAAAAGGACATTGTATTCTAAAGTGCTAGCTCTTGATTTCAGTAAATTAATTTAGCAGAATAAAAATGAAACATTGTACACTGACATTTAGACAATCTGAGGTAGTTGACAATGGACAGCTACATAGGCTAGATTAATTATCTGTATGTATGGGTGATTTTATATACTTCAAAAGTTGCTATATGTACTTATACTATATATGTATCAATAAACTTCTTATTCCAGGTCTTGAATTCAAGTCAATTTTGGCTATAGGTATGTATTGAAGTAGTGGCATGCTATTTCCTCTCTGACATCTAATTGAATTGACTTTCCAGTAAATATAAAACATCATTTTCAAGTCTGCTGAATAGAAGTATACTGAAAATTATAGTATATTCTATGAAACTTATAATAATAATTACCTCTGATTCTATTAATACATATACCATAAAAATACTATTTATTCAAACCCAGATAATACTGAATCACATAAAATTTTAAAATAAAATAATTTCATCTCTGACAGAACTTTTCAAATATTGAAAAGAAACCTTTTATACTTTCTCAGATCTCAGATTTCTCATTTCTTCAAATTCCCTCAGGAAATTCAAGACCTCATAATCAGTGTAAAAGGATATTCCCAAATATTCCCCTCTATTACAGCCATTTTCCCTTTATAGCATCAATTGACTATGAGTGATGATTCTTTTCTGTTTCTATATGCTCCCTGGTCATTTCTGTTTTTTATGAGAAACAACTATGAGTTTCCTAGTGTCTTGTGTACCAGATTGGACCCCAACAATATTTTACTTCCTTATCACAATGCCATTAGGAGATAAATTACCCAGAATAATCTTTGTGAAGTCAAAAGAAGACTAATCCCCTTCCCCATGCCATAGAATGAATGGAAACAATTGTTGAATCTTATCTTTGATGACGGTCTAGGCAAGAAGATAAGGTTTAATGTGCCCAAATGTAAAAATATGGCTGTGAAGACATGCATTGCTAATTAAAGCAGTAACCTTTGCTCAGGAAAGGACATGACAAATTTTTTTTGAAATATTGCATCAGAAATAGATGCCTTGGTAAGAATTTCCTGCATACTGATTTCCATTAATACCATTTTAATTTGTTTCCAATACATTTCCATATGAATGAGGCTTGGAATGATTGCCCTTGCAACAAGGAGGAAAAGGGGAGAAACGATTGGCCCACTAAGTAAACAAGTCTTCAAGTTTGAAAACGGTGTCATATAATCATGGAAATTATACTGTGTCTCTTTTTATCTTCAGTGCAGTTCTTATGGGAAGAAATAGCATACATTTTTAAAAATAAAGGTCATCTGCTCAGTTATGAAGAGAGAATAGCCAAAACATCTCTGAGGAAAATAACTAAATAAATAGTAGTATCACACTGACAAATTTTCAAAACATAGTTTGATTTTTTTAAATTATGCTATATTTCATTTTTGTGATACTATCTTACCCTTTTGCAAATGGGAACTATATGAGAGTCAAAGTATAAGTTTCAGAATGTTGTAATATTAAGGCAAAGTAAAGGGCATATGGGGGAAAGGCTATCTGTAAAATGTAAGAGGGAAGAGAAACAGAAATAATGTCACTCTGATATCATGTGAAATATTTACAAATTAAGTTTGCAAAGTAGATATAACTGTCAGGATTTCAGAGGATATACTTCTTTATGTTTCATTTTAAAAGTTCATATAAATTTTCATCTCCTGTAAAATATGAACTACTGTTCAATGTAGGTTACTATGTATACACAACAACACACACACACACACACATGCAACTTCTGATAGCTTTTTTTGTTTCTATTTCCATAAAAAAACCCTAAAGTTTTAAGGGCTGAAGAATACTTTCCTGTAAATAAATGTTTAGAAAGCAACATAGCTAAGTGCAAAAGCACAAACAAGCAAAACAATAATAGCCCTGAACAAGGAAAGTATTATCTATAGCTTGTTTTTTTTAATTTTTCTTTCTTTTTTAAATATTTTTCTCCACATTTGTAGACTATTTGTTGTCATACTACTGACTGGATCCACTGACCGGAGTTTGCCTTTGGAAAATAAAGAGACATTCAGATATGTAGAAACAGCGCTAGCAGCTTGACAGAGGAAAAATTACTCCACTCAACTCCAAGACAGCAGTTGGAAGGGTATCTACTAATTTTTATAGTAACTGCTCCTGTATTTTAAAAAGTTACGATTTTCGATATATTAAAGATAAAAAAGAGCTAAATGTTTCCCTTGGGATGATGTGAAAAGCAAAGATAGGAGCAACACTGTCCACATTTTGTCTCTAACATGGAATAAATATTTCAAAAAATGCCTCAGTTCTGTAAACCGTCACACTCAAATGGCACCATCATAACTACTTTACAACTTTTATAAACAAGGAAACAAAACAATTAGAAAAATACAAGACAAACTCTGAAAATAACTAAATATCCCAATACAAAGTCTCCTAATATGTACACCCAGGGCAACGTACCTTTGTTATGACTGTCTCTGAAAAATGTGCCAATTAGCTGGCAACTCTTTTTTACCTTGTAACTTAAATTGACAATTTGAAAGAATAGGACAACCCAATTTGTCTAGGACATGATTGCCTTGCAGTAAGACTTTTGTGTGATGTATTTGTATATTCCAAAAGTATCTTGTAAGAAAACCTTTCATGGTTGCCTACTTGGTAGAAAAAGGAATGCCATCAAAACTTTCCCTAGTCTCAAACTGTAGCTCTCAGTAGTAACTTCTGTTCCACCTGCCACCAAGTAAACATATGAAAGCCACAGTGACACGAATGTCCTCAGTGTTCTTCTATTTAAGCTACATGCTTGCAGTTAATAATTCTCTCACATACCAAATAATGTTAATGAGGACAGAAAAGCTAAGGCTTGGAAAACATTCATAGACATAAGAGCAAAAGTGCATTCTGACACACATCTCTTTAACTATATGTCTAATTAAGGCTGAGAGACAATGAATTCATATTTTACTTTATTAAAAGTATCTCCTTTCCTTATCTATACAAAAATTATTTAATTGACAATAAGTGTACATAATTATGGGGTGCCATTTGTTGTATCCAGAAATGTATACATAGTGTATATATCTTCAAATATTTCTCAATTCTTTAAATAATTTCTATAGGTGAAATTAAAAATAAAATATATCCTTTGAACCTTTTTCCTTCTTTTCTTGTGGTATATAAAAAACATCTCCCTTCTCAGTCTTGCAATTGATACACCATAGAAATTGACTCTAATATGATTTTTCAATTTCTAACTTCTTAGATACTACCTTACCATGGACATATATATATGTAATAGTGTGTATGTTACGTTCTAACCAATTTAAAGTTAAAAAATTTTAAATATTTATTATATATTATTTTATATAATATACCATGTGATATGAATTATATATTTGAATGATATATTCAAATTGTGTGACATATTATATTCTATATATTAATATTTACATATATAAACTCTGCATGTTTTGCTTTTCTATTTTTCCTTGTAGTAATTGAGTTTCATGAGAAGAAAATTTGTTTCTTCCTCATCCATGTTTCATTCTGAACATGTTACAGGGATGGGTTAGACTGGAAAAATCAATAATTTTCAATTAAAAAATATTCTTTATTCCTCTTCATATTCCAATAATTAAAATAGTTTCTGGGGCACAGATTTCTTAAAAAGTATCTTCTAAGACTTCATTTCTCTCCAGCTTACTAAAGAGAGGTCATAAACATGTGTAAATGCACACGCACGCACACACACACATGCAATCCTATGTATTAGACGTAGAGAATAAAATTTCAGTAACCATCAATTTTCTGTCTCTCCCTTAGTACTTGAGAATAAGATTTCCATAATTTAATCAGTTTTCTAAGGAAAGCTTGTAACTGGTGGCAAGGTTGTGTTAACAAATTTTTACTGTTAAGAACATGATAGGTAGATACCATTTTTTAATTGCTTTATTCCTTCTATGGGGCAAGTATCCAATAGTAACCATGAGTCTCAAACTACCCTGGGGACAGCAAACCTTTGATGTATTCATGCTAAATCTGTCCTTCAATGTTATTCACCCAACCTCTATATTCTTGGCCATTAAATTCGTGGCACTTTGGGGCTGTCTGTTACCTCCCAAACAATCAAACCACACAATGAAAATCACGGCTTCCTTGATTTATCATGTTGTAAGATGTAGAAGAAAATAAAGGAAGGTGTGGTGTCAATTTTGGCTCACATGTTTTAATTCAAGTAAGAAATATATTTATTAAGTCACTCAAAAAAACCTAAGTGAGTAATGTGTACCAGTGGAAACCAATATTTTATTGGTGATAATTTCTGAGTTAAAAATCTATCTTTCATAATTCTTCTCCATCTTCAATTTTCTTCATTACATTTTTTAAGAGAGATAAGATGTCAAAAGATGTCAATTGTTTGTTTACAGACACCAGTATTATAAGACTAAAGAATCATCAAACAAATATTTTTTCATTATGCAAAACAACAAAGCTAACTTTAATTCTTATATAATTTTAACTATTTCAGGGTCACCGTTTCATTTTAATGATTTACTTGCTACCTTTCTGTGTAGATACATGTGAACAAAACTTCATTCAAGAAAGGAAGCTTGGAGACATGATAGTTGTCTGAACCTCTGGGCCACTTTGAATAGTCAGGATCATTTTTGCTTATTTGAGCAGCAGGTGTATGTAGTGATATTTAATTTGTATTTTAATAAATAAAGCTTGCCTGAAAAGTCAGACTGGAAAACAGCACCACTGGTTATTCTTACAGTCTAGGCAGTGGTGGCACACACCTTTAAGCCCAATAGCCACACTACTTTGCCACAGAAACCAGCCAGTAATTGTACATAACTTTAATCCCAGCACTAAAGAGGAATATAAGACAGGAGGAGACAGTTCTCTGACACAGTCTCATTCTGAGGATTGCTAGAGGCAAGATTGTCATTTTGGACTGAGGTAGAGTTAAGAGCCAGTGGCTGACTGTTTTGCTTTTCTGACCTTCAGGTTGAACCCCAATACCTGTCACTGGGTTTTTATTAATAGTGCTACAGGCACAATTAAAAAAACAATGGTAGCAGGATGCACTAACCATCTCAAATAAATTCATATTTATTTTTAGCTGGATTACCTTCCATCTTTAAAGTTATGGTACTGACTAAGTGAAACTTTTTATGGGCAGCTTATAATCAAAATCTGAAAATACCATGATTTTTTCATTTAGATGACAGCAGTATACAGTAAAAATGATCTTGCCCATGACTAGTCAGGGCTCCATCAACATGTCTCTATCATCTCTCTCTCTCAGTTTCACTTACAGAAGATATGGGAGTCTGACAGTACCCATTGCTGCACATTGTGAGGATGAAGGGAGATGATTCTAGTGCTGTGCAGAAGTCTCCCATTTTCTTGTTTAAAATTGCTGAGGCTGTTCCCATTGTGACTTTATTTGCTGAGCAACTTAAATGGTTCTCTCTTGTCCTATTTCTTGGTTGACTGTACCTCTCCTTAATTTATGATTCTGAACTATTACTCTACCACAAATTATTACCACAAATTCAATGTTAAGTTCTAAAAGCCACCTTTGAAGGAGATGAATTCCATGCTTTTCCCAGGTTCATTCTTTTTCAAATGCTCTTTTAGCCACTGCAAGTCAGCGACCCCATTACCTTTAAACCACTACAGGCCATTTCCAATGCCCTCCTCTGTTAGTTATTTTGTTTTACCTTATGTAAAAAGACTTCTGAGATCATCCTAGCAGAAGCATCTGGTTACCCAAAGCAAATATTTGTGAACTGCTACTTGACTTGGATTTGTTCTTATTATTTCTCTTGAGATCTCACCCATACTCTTTCTTGTCATTCTGCTGAACTCTGGACAGGAAATTTTGCTTTAGCATTTTGTCACTGTTATATACAGAAAGGTACTGTCATAAAAAAAGAATCGTTGTAATGTCTGGGAAAGGGCTCAGTGGGCAAAATGCTTGTTGCACAAGCACATGGGCTTAGTTTAGATCCTGAGCACTCATGTAGAATGCCATTTTGGCTACACAGGTCTGTGGCCCCAGGACTGTGTGTTTGGTGCTAGGTAAAAGGAGACAGGAGGAGTTTGTGAACTTGCTCACCACCAACCCAGTGAACTCCAGGTTCAGTGAGAGACCCAATGTCAAGGAAGTACCTCCAAGAAAGGTAGAAGACAATCACAGTTCCCTTGTGTCCCATATACATTCACAACATGTACATAGCTAAAAACACACACAGCAACACAAACATATGCACACACACACACTAATAATCATAATTTTAAAAATAATTATACTAGATTGTTTGCTATATTAATTTAAGATGATATTCACTAAATTCCTTTAAGTATATAATGTTTAATGTCTGGTGTGGGAAAATTGTATTCTGACAATCATGTTTTAAATAAACACTGATTGGCCAGGCAGGAAGTATAGGTGGGTCAACCAGACAGGAAGTAGAGGTGGGGCGATGAGAACAGGGTTATTCTGGGAAGCAGGAATCTCCCTCTGCAGTCCTGTGCAGACCACCAAAGAAGCAAGTTGTAATCTGCCTAGCTGAGAAAGGTAATGAGCCATGTGGCTAACATAGATAAGAATAATGGGTTAATA
>LOJH01007391.1:0-28777 GCA_001685095.1 Ellobius talpinus
CACACACACACACACACACACTCCTTCCTGTTTACTTCATTCTCTATGAGGGTTGAGGAGATATGTTTGCATGCATGGCTGGTCCCTTGCTGTCCTGTTTTGCACACTTTAACATTGTTCCCTTTCTCTTAGGCAGAGAGGTGTCCCGTGTGCTGTGTCATCACTCAGTCCCCCGCACCCTACTCTGTGCTCTGGACACGGTTACCACTCTTCTGTGGCTCCATATGTTAGCCTTCTTTCCACACCAGTCTCAGAGCAGCTTTCCTCCCTGATGGAATTCTCCTTCTTCAAACCCAGAGGTCTTCTCTTACAGCGCCCTCCCTTACTCCCGTGCACACTGCCACGTCTTGGCGGCGCACTTCTATCATACTACAAGCCCAGTTGCCATTAAGATCTACTCATGTGGTTTAATCTCTTGGGGCATCCACCAAACTGGAAGCTCCCAGAGGGCAGGGATTATCTTTCATTTTCACCACAGCAACCCCAGTTCCTGGTTTCAGAGAAGTACCCAGGAGATGCCCAATAAACAAGTAAATATATGTAAATTGAGTAAACAACCCATGATTCCAGTGTCCCTTCCCTTTAACTCCATACTGTACTATGTACACTGAGGGTCATGACACCATGTCACCCAGCATTATGAGATATCATGGGCTTCGGAAGGCTCTGAAACTTGTTCTAGCATAAGGTTAACTGCCCCTATAATTTTTTTCTGGGTTGTCTTTTAATGACCACCGACTTTGAGTGGAAAATCTATGGTCCAGGAAAGGCATGCGAACAGCCTGGCTCAGAGTCACCTCTTGACCCCAGTGGCTGTTGATTTCCTATCTACACTAGGTAACTTTGGTTTGTGTCTGTATGCTCACTGCACTCATTTTCCATCCTTGTGAACCTCCCTAGTAGAGGAGAATAATTAGAAGGATAGAATTTTGGAGCCCTTATTTGATAGGCCAGCTTCACTTCATTGTTTGAAATTTGCTTTTGGTCTGTTGGCTTGGTTTTTGTTTCCAGACAAATATAAACAGATTTATTTCTTTACTGTTTCCATCTTGAGAAGAATATTCTTTAAAGAAACCTCAGACACAGGTAGAAGGCATGTTCCTCAAAGCAGCTGTAGCATGCTGTGTAGGAATGGCTCTGAATTTTCCCACAGCCCTGGGATCCAGAACACAGTGTCACAGTCTGTGTTGGAACTCGCTCCCTATGCCTCTCTTTGTAATCCTGCACACCCCATTTCTCAAAACCCCCAGACGCTGCAGCTTCTTCAGACTCTCCTTGGCCAGGAGCTGCAGGCACTGTTGACCCAGCAGGCTTTTCCACTTAAAGATTTTCTGATTGTGTGATGCTGAGACAGAGAATGGCCAATCAGAAAGTGTGCATTGATGTGCTACAGGCGGATTAAAACACAAGAAATTAAAACACACCCGAGCAAGAGGGCAGCCTGCAGCCCTTGACTTTCGGCAAAATACATTTAGGTTGCGGTGATAAACTCTGGAGACCCAGAGTTGCCTCCTCCCCACCATCCCACCCACCTGCCAGGCTTCCTGGAGGTGGTGTAGCCAGAGCGGCTGTCGGTGTGCCTTGTGGTAGTTCCATTCAGGACCTGGAAGGGGATGAGTATAATCTGGAGCGTCACCGTGGTTATGTGTGTGACCTTTTACAGGTTAGGTACCCTCTCAGAATCTCCGTCTCTGATTTGCAAACTGAGGGCAACTCCTGCTTTAGAGAGTGGCTCTCTCCTGTTATGTTGTTTTTAAAAACAATGATACAAAACAAATAAAACATTGAAAATGGTGCCAGGCCCGCAAGAAACATTGAAGAATGATGAACCATTATGAACGGCCACTGCTATTTGAATTCCCAGACAGATTCCCTCTGCCACCAGACCTTAAAAGGTTTCTCTGCCCTCCTGAAACAATCACCTTTTGTCCCAAAGGCTGGCTGCCTTTGCTCTCCAAGATGGACCTTTAGTGCTCTAAGAACTATGTGGTAGCCCTATAGATCCATGCAGCCTCTAAAGGATGTCCCTGTGTATCCTTTCTATGTGTGGAACAGCCCTCCGTGAAGATGCTTCCTGAAGGCTAGGCCCACACTAGCTTATCAGCCCATAGAATATTGTGCCTTCTGCCAGCAGGGGTCACTCAGCCTGGCAATTAGATCTGTCTGTAGAAGACAGCAAAGCTGAAGGCCTGGGGGAGGGAACCGCTGGGATGCAACCCAAACCCATCACCCCCTAAATGTCCCTACAGGTGGCTGTTTGTCACATTGTTGAGCTTACTTCCTTCTCCCTGGTAAAGCAGAACACATCTCTAAGGGAGAAGGAGAGCAGCAGCCAAGCAAACTCCTCAGCACCATGCCAGCAACCACTAGTGGAGTGAAAGGGAAGAGAGAACCCCTCCCCGCCCTTTCCCTCCCTTCTCCCATTGAATTCAGCCCATCCCATCAGGGTCCTCCAACGAAGTCCTCTATGGCCCTCTCCGGGGTTTACCCCAGATGGTCCTTGCTTTCTGTCCAGCACTTCTTCAACTTGAATGCCTTAGAGCCAAAGGCCTCCAAGGTATTGGATTCAAATCACAGATTTATAGAGTCTCTAAGCTAAGGAACTAGCTCTTTGGAGCTTCAGGTTCTTTCTCTCCAAAAGATATATGTGCGTGCGTGCGTGCGTAGGTCAGAGGACAAGCTCAGGTACCATCCACCTTCATTTTGAAACAGGGTCTCTTACTAGCCAGGAGCTCACCAAGCAGGTTAAACTGGCTGGCCAGTGATCCACCTGCCTCTACCTGGGATTGCAAGCATATACCAGCACACCTGGCCTTTCTTAATATGTCCTAGGGAATCTAACTCAAGTTCTCATGTTTGCAAGGAAAATACTTGTCAGGTCCAAAGGAAGCTCCATTTCCCCAAATTCTGGTGGTTAGACAAAAGCTAGGCATTCCTCAGGAACTTGTGAAGTCAGTTCCCCTCTGTTAAAAGAAGTCATTTCCCTTATCACTGGCAGAAGGGACAAATGGCTGCCTGTGGTACAGTTAGCATACTGAGCACATGCTGAGCTCCAGGCTCCCTCAGTCTCACAAGTACCAGGTACACATTTCAGAGTCCATGCTGGCATCCTGGCTCTTCTCCTTTGCTTTCCTCCCCTTAGCTCCTCAGCTGCTCATTTTTCCTTATGACCCTGCTATTTCAGCTCTGCTCTCTCTTTGCCTCCATCTCTCTCCACCCCCCACCCCATCTCTAGCTCTCTGTTCTTGGCCAGGCCCATCTCCTGGCTGTGTTCAATTTGCTACTTTCTCTCTCTGCTCTGGACTCTTCCAGATTCCTCTGGTTGTTCTC
The DNA here is from genome assembly GCA_001685095.1 of Ellobius talpinus. Lineage (NCBI taxonomy): Eukaryota > Metazoa > Chordata > Mammalia > Rodentia > Cricetidae > Ellobius > Ellobius talpinus. Next base: position 3,331 of record LOJH01007391.1, read on the forward strand.
TCTGCTGTATCTACAATGAAAGCCTTCTCATACCACAGAGCAGTGATGTCATCAATTTATCAATGCTATACTGACTCGGGCATCTCTCCAACAAAGCGAATCTTACACTTTCTGCTCTGGACCTCAAGAATTAGGAGGAGGAGGGTTAGAAGCTCGTAACAGACTAGCCAGGGCTTTCGTCCTGCACTCTTAGCCTCAGCAAGCTATGTTACTCCTGCACTCTCTGTGCATCTTGTCTTGTGTCTGTGTTTATGCCATGTCCTCTCATGTTCCATGAGGTCTTCTTAACTCTCTGATAGCAATTACTGTTCCTGTGTATGGCTGCCGGTGTTGCTTTGCTGGTATAGTAGTAACTGTCATGTAGGTGGACAATACAAGTGTTTGAGGACAGAAACTGTTATGCCCTTGTAGCTGCTGCAGAATTAACTCCTCTGTGGAACAGGCTACATCATGAAGTCAGGCACAAGGCACCGCATTGAGCTCTGAAGGCTGCTGAAGACTTAGCAGTTAAGCGGGTCCTGCTGTGCGTGCGCTAGCTGCCATTCCTTCATTCTCACAAGAGTCTTTTGGAATGGGCATTTCCATTTTGTAGTAGAGAACAGAATTTGAGAGTGCAGGAACTTTCTTCAGTCATATAGATAGGATGTGGCCCTTTGGAGTCTTATTCTACAGTCTTTCCAGATCGGTTGGCTGCTCGATAACCTAGTTCATGGGCGTGTCCCTGGGGGAGGGGCCTTTCCTCCTTCCACACTTTGCTGGATTGCCCGTAGTCATCACAACAGGGTCGTGCTGTCTGTGAGATATTTGTCAACCAAGACAGCAGGGACTACTGTGCTCTCTGTTCTTTCTGCCCATTTGTAACAAAGAGGACAGAAGGGAGAGAAGTCATGAGGGAGAAATCCATAAATCGTCTCTTTTCTTTTTTCCTCTCCTTTTAAACCTTATCTGGACCAGAAGAAAGATCTGACAATCTAAGGCACCTTCAGAAACAGAAAAGTATTGTGGAATGGCAGAAGGAGTGGGATTTGGGGGTTCATTGGGCAAAATGATCCACATAAGTCCTGGCCACCTATTACGGAGCACCTAGCCATGGCAGCCATACTGCTCTCAGCAGGCAGACCCTCTCGCTGAGGAGACTTTGTGTCCCTCAGGGAGTGAACAGCACTCTGCTCCTACCAAAATGCCTGCTCACCACCAACCCTGGTCACCATTACCCCTTCTGAGCCTTTACCATGGGCAGGGCCTTACAAACAGGCAGCATTCGGGCTCTCAGAGTAGAAGTTGGCAAGAAGTCCCTGGAGAGATGCCCAGTTAGGACTGCTGTGCCAAGGGTTTGCATTGACTGAGCACCTCTTGTATGCCAGACATGAGACTCAACCCTCTGTGCTTTGCCTACCTAGAGCCCCTATCACCTCAAGTGCAAGGCCACACAGTTTACATCCGCGGTGGCTGACCTCTTCATTGTCAGTTTGATTGGATTTAGTGACTCCTAAGAGAATTGGAGAGGTGCCCTGCTTGGTGTGTCTGCCAGGGGTTTCCAGACATGATTAACTGAAGGGGGAAGATGCATCCTGAATGAGGCTGAGGCCAAGGATGGAATGGAAAAGGAAGAAAGCCCACTCAGTGCCTCGACTTCCATTCTATGCCTCTTGTCCACCATGCTGGAAACTCTTCTGCCGTGCTTTCCCCACAACGATGGACTGAACTTTCTGAAGCCAGAATCTAAAATATGTAATTCCTCCTTGTCTCTGTCAGATATGTGGTGAATGGATGAAAATGGTAATTGATCTACTGGCTTTGTGCAACTTGTTCGAAGTCACCCACAAAAGAAGGCTCCAGACTGGAACACAAATTGCCTGACCTCAGGGCCACAAACAATTGCTGAAGTGTCCGCCTGTGTCCCTGGCATGCCAGTGTGAGGAAAATTAGCAAGGACTCTGTCTCCTCCCCCACAGAACCTTTCATCCAGCGGGCACTTCCACTTGCCAGTGTCTTTTCTTGGTGCCACCATTCTCAGAATTGCCATGAAGGACAGAGTCACCTGCGGACAGTGGGCACTTCCTCGCTCCCAGAGGTGCTACTTGTCTGGGACGGTGCCCAAGAACTTGTCTTTCATTGTTTCCTAGAGGGCTCTCCTGCCATTTCACACAAACAGGGACCTCAATTCTCTCTCAGGAGAGTGTTTGGCTGGCTGAGGTCCCTCCAAGCCTCTGTAAATTGGACAGGCAAGTATGTCAGGTCTGAGTCTGACTTTAAGAAAAGCACGTGACATTAGGTCAGAAAAGGGATGTCTGCTGCTTTTGGTGCATCCCAAGAACTGGTGTGAACTAGTGGATCATCTCCCACTGTGAGTCCCTTAACAATGAATGCTGCATTGACTTGGGTTTTTGAGGTACAGATAGACTTCTCAGATAGACCAGATGGATAATCTGCCAGTTAGAGACAGCAATTCCTCTAGGGGAACTAAGGAAGTTTGTATCCCAAGAAGTCTTCCCAGATACATTGTCCACGTTGACCCTGATTCTGGACTTGCCTGGCTTTCTGTACTGCTTTGGCTGCTGTGTAGTTGACAGTAAAGCTTTGAATAGTTTGTAATTATGTGCATTTTGGTGGTTTGGCATGTGTGTGTGTGTGGCTTATTTCATTTACCACCGTGTCTTCGAGCTTCTGCGTATGTTGAAGCATATGTCAGAATTCTGTTTCTTTTTAAAGCTGAATAATATTCCATTGTGTGCATCGCCACATTTTGTTTGTGCATTCATCCATCAGCAGAAACTTTGGTTGCTTCTGCCTGTCAGATGTGTGGCTAATGCTGCTCTCGGTGTTCAGATACCTCTTTGAGGCTCTGCTTTTAAAATTCTGTGAGATATATACTCAGCAGTGAAATTGCCGATCATGTGTTGATTCTGGTTTTCGCCTTCTATGGAATGGCCGTACTGTTTCCCCATAGCAACAATACTGTTTTCCCTTCCTGTCAAGAGCACTCGAGTGTTACAGCCTCTCCACATCCTTGCCAGTTGCTTCCTTTTTCCCATGTAGCCATTTTTCTGTGTACGACATGATACCTCATTATGGTTTGGTCAGCGTGACTCTCAGGAGAGTGAGTGTGTCTTCATGTCTTTAAACTATCTGTGCCTTGTCTTTGGAGAGGGGTTTTGTTCAGGTCATTGACCCACATATTAGTTGGGTTTTGTAGCTGTCACTACCGTATGACGGACTCCCTTTTAGCTAATGGTGAACCAGAATGCTTGTAAGCGGGTTGTTAACAATGTTAGAGTCAGACTAGAGAAATTCAGGCGTGGAAGTCAGAAAGATGGATGAGATAGAAGCCGCGGCAAGCTCCCCGGGAGTTGGCTTTGCAGTGGTCTGCTAGAGAAATGATGAGGGCCAGAACCAAGGCAGTGAAGACGACTAACTGAATAATTAATAATTACTGTGTGCTCGCTCCTGCAAACAGCAGACTCCGCAACCGAAGATGCATGCTGTTCCCTCCTAGCAAAATGAACCCCTTCTGAGGACCTCACATCTGCTCCTCCCCCAACATTGGGTACATAGACTTGTCCCTCCTGCACTTGGGGGACTATGACTTACAGACTTGTGGCTGTCCTGAATTCTGAGGTATTGCTCCCTAGAGAAAGGCACGATTGCTACTGTGTGTGGTTGGACGAAAACAAGGCCTCGGTAGAGTGATCTCTGCATGGGAGAGGGAGGCGGAAAGGCTGGTGGGAATTCTCGTTTCTACCCGGCCAAGTTCATGGGCTGACCCTTGTCAGCTGCCTTTTTAATCCGTTTCCTAGCAGCAGCTTGAGCTCTGAAATGCATCATTTTGTCAGTAAAGGGACCAAGACTTCACTTGTTACTGCCTTTGGATATAACAAATGACAATCTTTTCCCCTTTATTTGAAAAAGCAATGGAGCTTGGAGTTAGCAAACCTGGTCTTGACTTCGGGATTGAGTGAGCACCTCACCCTCCCCATCCAGTTCCTGCATCGGTAAAATCAAGGTTATGGCTCCTACAGGCTTCGTAAAGCGAGAACTACACATTGCCTGAGTCTGCATCTGTTCCAGTGTCTTTATCTGGTACTGCAGAGCTGGAAGAGCTAATCCCGGGCCTCCCTATAATGAATTTTCACTTCTGAAAGTGATTTCACATCCACCTTCTGTGGCATTTCTATAACACTAGAACCCAGAACTGAATTAGGTAATGCGAGAGGATGCCAGCCCAGATCCTGTCGGCTCGGCACAGCGGGATGTGTTCCCAGGACTCCCCGTGTCCATCAAGGTGGTCTGATTCCGGAAGCAGCAGCTGGCATGGCTGCTTTCGACTTCCCAGTGTGCGTGCCCGTGATTGCGGCTGCCTCCGTGGGTCCAATTTACAGCATCGTTCCAGGAAGTCACTGCAGAGGCTCCTCTGGCTCTGCTCTTCCAGCCACACCACTCACCTGTAAGCATCTAATCCCTTTGGCTAGGAAACTGGCAAATAATTATCACATTGTTGAACTTTATGCTTAAACTCTGCCGTGGTTACCATTATCTGCAACCCAGCCCAAACTGGTTGACAGGATTTAAGAAGCCCCAAAGAATCAACAAACAGAACCTGTTTCTGTTTCTTAAAATGTACTCTGTAAGTACTGGTCAACCCAGAACCGGAAGCTAGGGCTAATTGCCACAGTGTGAAGGGGACAGCTACTTACCTCTGAGTGGTATCTTAGGGCTATGTCATACTTTCCCCCAACCCTGCAAGCACCTTCTACACCTGCTCATGGGTAGCTGGTGGGTCTTCAGAGGGGAAGAATTGCTCAGCTAGAAATGAGATTCACAGGGCTGAGGGTGTAGCTCAGCGGCAGAGCATTACCTGGTGTGCATCAGGAGGGAGAGGGAGGGAGTGAGGAAGAGCAGGAGTGAGGTTGAAAAAACAGTGATCCTACAGTCCATCCCCTGGCCTCGGTTGAATTGAGGTACAGTGGACAGTTTGGATTTCAGGGAGAATGAGTGAAAGAAATGGAAAACACAGTACTGCATTTTTACAAAAGAAAGAACAGAACACAGGACATGCCAGCCTAGCAATGGAAGGGCTAGGTATCCCTTGGGTTCCAAAAGTCTGCACCATAGAAGCACATAGAATTGGGGTGCCTTACAAGCCATGTCAGCACAGAACACGTCATCCTGTCCCCGAGGTCCCTGCAAAGTGCCAGAAGTTGACCAGTAAAATTAAAGTTAAAAAGATGGGGGGGTGGCTCTGTGAAAGGAACGAGAAATAGGCACCGAAAGACCCCAAAGTCAGGACTTCTGTCTAGTCCTGCAGTTGGCAAACTTTTCTGGTAAAGTGCCAGGGGACAAGTGCTTTCAGCTTTGCTGGGCAGACGGTTTTGCTGCAACTGTCACTCTGCTGTCTTCCCCAGAGCAAAAGCGGCCAACGATGGCCCATAACGAGTGGCTGCGGCCCCGTTCCAGTAAACTGGACTTCAGGCAGTGGGCTGGGCTTAGTTTACAGATCATAGTTAGCCAAGGCCTGGCCCAGCCTGAGAACGCCAAGAAGCATTTAATGATTTGAATGGCTCAGAAGAGGTCATGGTGACTTGAGTGAGTGAGGGGAGGGGTAGGGGGTTTGGGTAGATGGGTGTTTGAGGACTGGTCAGATATGAAGATGGTGGTAAGGGACTATCAGGATAGACACCCACTGATCTGACTTGTGGGGTTCAGCTTGGTCACTCTTCTGTTTTTGTTGTAGCAAGACATTCTCCCCCCCCCCGCCACCGCCCACAGTCTCAATGGTGACATATGTCTTCCATGTTTGCATTCGTGGTCCTGGGCCTAGCCACAGAGCTCCAGGCTGAATCAGCCTGGACTTATTTCCCAGCAGTCCACACGCCCATCTGAATAACCACATGTCTGATGGCTCTGCCGCTTCAAACCTCACAGTGCAAGTACCCAGGCTTTCCTCATCTACACAGTTCACCGAGTTCAAACAGTGAGATATTTGTACACATACAGGTATCAAGGGACTCTCAAATGTTTGCCCAATAAATGCAGATCCTGCATTTAGAATAGAATTCCTTAGCAACTAGCACCCATGGTTTCCTGCTCTCTCCAGTGCCCTGACCTAGCCAGCCTATCTTTGTCCTAGGCCAGCCTGCCAGTGTATTTTGTTTGCCGGTACTGTGCAGCCCTAGCCCTATGTTATCAAAATTCTGAAACTCCATGCAAAGCACTGCCTAAGACTCTGCTGGTTGTCGCCGCCCCTAAATAGATACTCCTGCCCCTTGTCCTTGCATGCCAGCATCTGCAATAGCAACCCAGCTCCTCTCTCTCCCTCTTCTCCCCCACCCTGCCTCCAGGACCTCTTGACCTGGGTCAGTGTCCTCCCCAGAGATGCACCTGCACATACCTGTGCCTGCAAAGTTTTATTGGCATCGGTCCCCTCCCCCCACTAATTTATCCCATACAAGATTGGCTTGTCTGTGGACAGCTCCTTGGCTCACAACCGAAGCGTGGGGTCACTTGCTTACCTTTGCAGAGCCTCACTTTTCTCAACTGTAAAATGGAATTCCCTTGCATGGCAGATATGAGGAGTAACAGAAAAACCTCCCAGAATACATTTCAAATGTGACAGATGCTCGGTAAATAAAGGTTCTCTTTCTCCACAGCCCACAAGAGTGATTTATACACTCAAGCACTTTTGTATATCACATACTTAGAATAGCATGTGACATAGAGTACATGCTTTGGTAAGATTAACCATGCTTTCATATTTAATTTGAAGAGGTGCAAGTCAGAATCTATAAACAAACCGTTCTTCCTCTGATTGTCATTCCATCATCAGTTTGGGGAACTTGAAGATAAATGGCGCTACCCGAGGGAGCTGGGGAGGTAGCCAGCTAGGAGCTGGAACAGGAGGAGACACAGCAGGAGCCAAGAGGACGGCAATAAATGTGTGCACTTCCCAAAATCAACTTTGCCTCATTTTTAATTTCACTAATGGCTACTCTTCATTTGAGATGTCATCCTGAAATAACTCTTTTAATAAAGGAGAATGAATGCACTCATTTCCCCCTTCCTTCCTCTACATCAGCAAGGACTTGGTGCAGTGATGTATCTCACCCTTTTATTTTAATTAAGCATATAGCTCTGAGAGGCTTGTAAAAATGTTGCCAACAGAGAAATGCTTTAACGGATGTGAACTTGAGGTTGCCTTGTCCCATATATCTTTACAACATAAAATTGCCCTCCTCATCTCACACGTGAGGCGAATGGATGAACCCTGGTGCGCCTCCGAGCAGTTATGTTTCGGGAAGAGGGGTGTTTGTAGAAGCAAAGAATAGGAAATGGTGTGTTTGAGAAGGTTGGGGAGAGCGAAGTAAGGAAGGGAAGAATGTCTTTCTGTCTCTGATCTTATGCAGGAGACTGTCGTTAGCGCTAGTTTCTGTCACTTGTCCTTCCACATGTCAGGTGACAGGTGATGTCTAAAGACACGGGGTTTTGAAAGAAGGGGGGAAAAGCATTTTAAATCAAGGACCTCAAATTTAAACTTAAGTAAAATGACTCCGGAGCCTCTGGTCTCTCAGTAACTTAGAGGCTAAACCCCTCACCTCCCACACACTCACTGCAGGAGCAGAGCAGCGTGCCCTGTGGATGACATTGCAGACAGTTATTTCACCAGATAGAAGCGAATCAGTGAGAAAGGCATTGTGGATATTTACACACTGGCTTATCTCCTACAGATCACTGAGTGCAATGTGGAGGGTTTAGTGTGATGTTTCAAATTCTTGTTTTCCAAAGAGGGACACTCTGTTAGAACAAGGAGTGTGTGTGTGTGTGTGTGTGTGTGTGTGTGTGTGTGTGTGTGTGTGTNNNGTGTGTGTGTGTGTGTGTGTAACTTAAGTGGCCAAAATAGAGATTAACTTGGATCAAAGAGGACTTAAAGAGAAATCCCCTAAGGCCCAGAGAAGTGAACTTGAACTAAATAAAGACAGGGAAGATATTTGAGAATGAATCAGGAACTCCTGAGATGGGAAGACCTCGTTGACCAGGGCTGGAAAGATGCGCTGGTACCGCATACAGTGGCTGGGCAGTCCAGCCTCATGGCTCTGTATCTGTATTCTCTCCACCTGCCCACAATTATCTTATTGGCGAGTGATGCATCCTGACATCCTCCCTGCTTCTAGTTTTAGCTTTAACTGTTGCTCTTGCTCTCTGCAAAACTGACCCAGGCATGTGAAGTTGGAGTGATTCCTTATGTCCGATGTGTCTTGAGGATGGATGTTAGCTCCATCAGAAAGACTGTAGGTAAAGGCCTCCCATGTAGAGGGATTGTAGCCAGGAAGGACCACATCAGATGAGCTCGCAGCCTCAGTGGGGCGGGGTGGAGGGACAGGGCGGTGGAGGATACTGATTTTGTAGCCTTCTGTTGCCATCTTCTAGATCTATGCCTCTAAGGAAACCATATACTCACAAAACCTATATTCCATAACCAAGGTCATTGTTACAGAGTTTGGTGTTTGAGTAACTCAAGGTTCTAGATGTTTCCTCTTTTAAAAAAATCAAATAAATAACAGCCACTTCCATACGAGAAACCAAGCCCTCCACTTGATTTAAACTCTCTAAGTATCTTAGCCCATGCTGAATATTGACCGTTATTCTCCTCTAAGAAGTGCGTATTGAATGATATCAAATTGACTGAAAATCATCCGAATTCGGCACAGAAAAGGTTCTTGGATCTTAGCACTTTTTAATCAATGAGGTTGTAACTTTAGGTGACAAATGTATAGAACTCAAACCATAGTTTTCCATTATGGCTAATAGTAATATAAGGGAAAGAAGCAAAGGCCTGTGGTATTTGATATGAGGGAAAATGAAGAATAGATTTCCAGTTCATCTTTCTTAGGCGTGGGACTTTCAGTTTTTACTGAAAAAAAAGATTGTTCTTTGTTCCTTCTAGAAAAAAAAATCACATATAATCTAATTTTGCAGTATGAAATATCTATACTTCTGATATTACACTACATAACAATAACGATTCCTGAAGGTTTTGGTATAGTTATAGGAAGGCCTCGTGCATTATAAAATCAGAGTGTATGCCATCATTTTAAAGTTTTCTATTTTCCTTCTCAGTGTGTCATGGCTGAGTCTCTAGGACAGAACGTAATTCTTTCTTCTGTAACTGCGTGTTGTACCAGATGTACTGGGACTCTGTTTGAAGCTAACTTGGCAATCACAGATAAAGATTCAGATTGTTTCTAGTGTTGCTGGGTTAGTGCCACAATGGATGGCCTCGTAAACTTATCTCTGCACAATGCTATGAGTATCTCTTTAGAACAAAATTTCCATAGTGGAATATCTGGGGCCAAAGGAATGACCGTTTTGTACTTTTACATTTATTAACAAGTGGGCCTAGTAAATTTATAGGTGTTGCCTTTGCTTTCATTTAAATTAAATATAGAAAATCTAAATTTTTATATTAATGTTGTTTGACTTTGAATAAAAGACAAATATGTCTGCAGAATAATTTATAACAATGTTTTAATTCTTTGACAGTTTGACACATGCATACATTGTATTTTGATAACATTAACCACCTTACTCCCACAAATTCTTCCCAGATCTACCCTACACATGGTTTCCAACATCATATTCTCCATCCCTCCCCCACCTCATTAATAACCCATCCAGTCCAGTTTGTGCAGCCCATATACTAGTAGATGTGGGGCCATCCACTAGAGCAGTGGTTCTCAACCTGTGGGTCGCAACCCCTTTGGGGGTTGAGTGACACTTTTTTTGTTGTTGTTTCTTTCTTTCTTTATTTATTTATTTAAAATTTCCACCTCCTCCCATCCTCCCATTTCCCTCCCACTCCCCCCTTGAGTGACACTTTTATATAGGTCACCTAAGACCAGAAAACACAGATATTTACATTGCAGTTTATAACAGCAGCAAAATTACAGTTATGAAATAGCAGTGAAAATAATGTAATGGTTGTAGGTCACCACAACAAGAGGGACTATATTAAAGGGTTGCAGCACTAGGGAGGTTGAGACCGCTGATCTAGAGCATGGTTGAACGAGACACACTCTTAAAGAAAGCTGGTTCTCCCCCCCAAAAAAACACTTCATCAACTGACAATAGTTCCATGACTCTGGGTGGGGACTTTGAACTGGATAAAGAGTTGAACTGTGGCATCCACACACCATCTTGAATACATCCTTGAGATCATAGCTCTTCCCACCTAAGAGAGCCAGCCCTGGTCCTGACCCAGATGCTGCACTGCCAAGTGGGTCCTCAGGGAGGCTGGAGCCCCAGGGCTTTTCACAAGTCACACCCTAGAGCTGGATTCCTTCCATGGGGGTGTAATTAATTGTAGAAGCAAGGAAGTTGTTGGAAATGCAAATCTACTTCCCAAACCTTTTATAAAATATCATCACCCTCACCTGTACAGACCTTGCTAGCTGGGCTGGAGCCCTAGTGACAACAGACATTCCAATTTCCCTACCCCAAGTGCTTCTGGCCCCAGAGTTCCTTTAAATTCCATTTTATTTCTCTCTTACTCAAGGCAGAGCACCGGGAGAGGCGTATGAATGTAGGGCATGGTTTAAATTTCCCCTGCTAGGAGCCTCTCCACACCTTGAATTTTGGACTCTCAAACTGTTTTTAACTGCAGCTTCATTTTTCTTCCCTGTCATTACCTGATTTCATCTGAAAAATCTCAGCATGTGGTTCTCTTTTCCCTTAATTCATTAGATTTGGCATTGCTGTTTATTATATCAACTTGACATCTGTCTAATAGAACATCTTTGAAGCGCCAGGATGTTTAAAAAAACAAGGGGAGAGGGGGGATTTAACTCTTCAGGGTTAACCGGAGACTTTACATTTATAGAGGTGACTTTAGCTCTTTGTAGATCTTTCTCTAGATAGAAATATATTTGTAATCAAAATGATAATCCATATTTCCTCATTCTTCAGTGGAGATGAAGGGAGAAAGACTTGGGGGAAAGCCCAGCTATTTACTCGAAGGTTGTTTCAAGTCCATGTTAGTCTGTCTTGGGAGAGAAGATTGCATTAGCTTGATAAAGCTAACCCTTTCAGCCAGTCTGGGGAAAAAAATTTGCACAATGCCCCTGTGAAGGTTTCCTTGGCTTCTGTAGAAAGGAATTCGATTTTAACATGCCGAAACCTTCCAGATCGGAGGGTATGCGTCTAGAGATATATGGACATAGAAGCAATACTGAATTTTTCGTTTCTGATGGGAAACAGGAATCATTGCAACAGACCGTAGGCTTTAGAAAGAAAGCTGACAGGGAGCTCCCAGAAACGGGGGTGTGTATGGGGGAGGAAAATGGCCATCTCTCTTCAATACAAATAATCTCATAAAAAAATATCATCTGCCTCAGGACGATGCTTCCTGATTGGAGGTCTGAAAGTTGGAAGTCTTTGGTATGAAGTCTCAATAAGAAATAAATAAATCAAAAGTCTTTAGGGAGATTTTTGTTCAGGGACTGATGCTTTACTTCCCCACTGATCCCAAAACAAGGAGGGAAAAAAATCAAGGGAAGGGGCAAAGCCTGAGACATACAACAGGAGGGGATCGGAGCCTAGAAAAGCCTTCTCAGGGCTTTCTCAAAGTGTGATAAGTCTGGGATTCAGCTGGGAATTGCTGTTGACCTTGCCCTGGAACGTAAGCTCACTGTGCCTGTGACCGGAGATAGGGTGCCGATTTCAGATCCATATTCAAGTCTCTGAGACCCTAGATCCCATGCCAACTATGCAGTCATGCCCCAGGCTGTCTGTTCCTAGGTCTGCATCCCACCTGAGGGATGGAGAAGCCCATCCTTAACGATCCCCTCATTTGTTTCCGTCTGCTTTGTGGCTCTGGAGCTGAACGTATTAGTCATGTATGACAAGGATCGCAGAGATGTTTCCAGCTGTTCTGGAGAGGTGCAAAATGACAGGCCAAGACGCTGCTATCAATAATACTGCAGCCCCACAGGTGAGGTGCCTGGCATTGCGATGCTGTCAGCAGTCTCACCAGACTACGTGGGTCTCCTCGTGTGAGGCTTCCCCCATGCAGCTGAGTGAAAAGTTCCTAGAGAAAAAGGCAAGGAGGGGGAAAGGTGGAGGAAGAAGGTGGGGGTGGGAAGAAGAGAAGGAAAGAAGGGGAAGGAAGCGGAAAAGAAGGAAAATCACGTAAGACTGTAAAATACATTATTTTTTAAATTGCCAATCCTTTTTGTTGAGCTAAGTGGAAGCAAGTTATGGTCTAAATCAATAGAATTGATAATGTTTTCATCTTGAAAGGTTAACTGTATTTTTGACACTTTCCTATCTCCCAAGCAACTTGGCTTTTAAGAAAAAAAAAGACAGAGGAAAAAAATATTCCCCTGGGCAAGAAGCCTCAGATACACTTAATTTAAAGCTAATGTTTATGACTGGTTGTTGACCTTGAAATTCCATTAGCACTAATGAAGGACAAGACTGGACTCTACAGCCTCAAATCCCGTAAGTGATACACTTGGTGCCAGGATGGCCCTGTCTCCCTCCATGCCTCTACATTGGGATGGGCCCTACCATCACTGGGTTCTCGTTATTAAGCCAGAGCTCGCTTGACTTTGGAGAGCAAAGATGGACCCCCCTCGCCTCAGGTTCTCCAGAGGAGATGGAGAAGCATCTTTAGAGGAGGGTTCACTACTGGCTGCATCTGCATCTCCCCACTTAGGACATTGCAATCCACAGGCATTTTACGCCTGACATCCTAAAACATTATAGCCACTTAACTCATTATCTTCCATATACCCATCACCTAGACTTAATGGTTATGAATGTTTTGCTGTGGGGAGAGAGACAATTTTCCAGAAGTTTATTAAATGACAATGTGGCATTTTACCCCTGGTATTGCAGTATGCCTCATTAAAATGTAAAAATGTATTCTTATAGGTCTATAGCACTATTATCACACCTAACATAACAAATAATAATTCCCAAGAATCAGTCAGTATCCAATCCCTATTAAAGAGCTCTTGAGTTCTCCTAAAATGGTTTTCAACAGTGTATTTGTGTAAAGTGCAATTTGAACATGGTCTGTCATTGTGTTTAATATGCGGCTCAATCAAGAGCTATGCTGTTCGGTATGATGGCCTCACTGGTCCAAATGGAGATGTGCTGTGAGTGCAAGGTGCATTCTGGAACTCAAGGCCAGTACCAAAAAAATGAGGGCACGACATCTCAGAAATAATTTTCTACTAGTTTTGGGTTGAAATGATCATATGCTAGGCAAACATATAACTAAATTCATTACTAAGCACCTCTTTGGAGGCTAGAGAGTTGACTCAGGGCACTGTGAGAGCTCTTGCTGCTCTTGCAGGGAGTTTGGTTCCCAGCACTCACATCAGACAGTTTATAATTCTAGCTCCAGGGGAATCTCACGCCCTCTTCTGGCCTCTGTGGATACATGCACTCATGTGCACATACACACATACACATAATTTAAAAAGAAATTAAAGGATTGGAGAGAAGAAAGGGAAGGGGAAATGATGTAATTATTATAATTTCAAAAATTATTATAGAAAAAAATTATTATAGAAAAAAGTATTTTAAATAAGCATATTTCTTCTTTATTTAACTGTGGCTATCAGAACATTTTCACTTATATATGTGGCTCATATTTTATTTCCATTGAAAAGTATCTGTCTGAAACACTGTTCTCCGAATACTAGATCATTTTCTTCCTCCTCTTTGATTTGCTACTTGACTGGAAGCCAGGTCAGCTGCCTGAAATGTTTTAAAGGTATCTTATGATAAGTTTAAATTGTTTACACACACACACACACACACACACACACACACACCCCTTCTTTGTTTCCTCTACTAGTTGTCTAAATAAAGACTTCTTCAGATTTAGGGTTAATTTTTAGGTGAGAATCCTTAATAACTGAGACTATGTGTATGTGGAGAATGATTCTAGCATGTGCCTAACACTTTTTGGCTGTCTCCTCTCATGCAGAGATTGTTCAGCCCTCTGCTGCAAAATTGCATTTCTAGCTTCATGGTCAGCAATATCCTGTGAGTACTCATTTGGGACCTCAAAAATCTACCTTTAACCCCAGTGGTTTCAGCATTTAGCTGATGACTGTCTTCTGGGTAGCTTATTTAATTAGAAATTGTACGATGATTTTTTTTTCTCCCACTCTACTTACATGTATTACTTAGAATTAATTCATATATTTCAAAAAAAGAAAGAAAAGAAAGCTGGCTCTTTGGATACCCTGAAATAGACTTCCTACGGGAAGAGTTGGATGCTTGATGTGTTCCCTTTAACTACTGGTTTACAGAAAGTCACACTGGAATAAGAGCTCTCTCTCCTGATAAAGGACGTATATTTTCTCTTTTTGAGTGTTAAAAACTCATTGATTTTTTTTACATATTAAGCATCTACTAGAATTTTTTAAATTTTTCCGTTAGTTTGTAACATTTATAAATCTATAAAAAGAATCTGAAATTTTGCATAAAATTTCCATTTCTTGATTCCCGTGGAACACTGAGTGCTCTCACAGTGTTGTTGGGTGGGTGGGTGCAGGCCTCCCACCCCCACACCATCCTCCAGCCCCCTGCAGTAGAGTCATTGATAGGCCAATTAAGTAGTCCCTGCCTTGTCCTTGGGTTTGAGTTTACGACCCCCAAGTTCAAACACCTGGGTTATAAATATGGAAATGAAAGCACAGGGCGAAGATGACTGCCTGTGGGTGGAAGAACCAAATGAGTGGCAGAACTGGAGCTAAAATCTAGGTTCCTCTCTCCCAGGAGGACCAGTGTTCTCATCTGCAGTTACCAAGGGGATGCTCCCAGACAGTCCACAGAGCATCTCTGTGGCAACTGGAAGATGCCACAGAGCAGAGGCTGTGCTTTCCGTATGCAGATGAGAGCTGAGCGCTGCTGTCACTGGGGCTCTCTCTGAGCATGATTAAATCTTTCCCAAACCGTAGACAGATTCTGCCCCCTGCCTTAGTTCTACCCCAGCCCTCCTTTGGGACTGTGGTCAATGGAGTCAGCCTAAATGCCAAGTAAATGGGATGAATGCAGCCACTTTGAGGCCCCCTGAGGGCAATATTTATCAAATTTAAGTACACATACCCCTTTTGACCCAGCAATTCCACTCCTAATTTGTAGTAGATATATTCACAAAATATTCCAAGATTTTACATCCCTTGAAGTTCCTTGCCTCACAGAAAATTGGATGCAGCCTTCAGTGGATACAGGTTACTAAGCCCATCATGTAAATAAACAGGAGATGCCTATTTAAGATGTAGAGTTACAGTACTAATATTGGAAGATCTGCCCAAAGGATGCACAGTTAAATTACTGAAGAAAAAAAATGCAGGATGTCATGTATATTTATTCATGCCAATTTTAAATTGTATATATAAATATATCACCATGTGTATAAGCGCTCTGAAGAAAGATACACAAGAAAATATTAACATCTTTAGAGAAAAAGACCAGAGGTCAGAGTGGGAAGAAATTGGTTTTATATTCATTTAATAGCTGACTTTATGGGATTTAAAACAATATTATGGATATATTTTGCTTTTTAATGTTAAGCTCAAAAATACAATTGAATGTTCAGATAATGCAGCAGGGTTGGGTAAATTAATGATACAGTGTTTTCATTTGTTCTGTCACTGAGCAAGATACCCTTTGAGAGTGCTTTTCACTCCAGCCAAGTGTGTTACTCTGGGAATCTACTGTGCTTCAGGCCCCGGATGTAAGTGCTAAGCCCTTAGCTGTGTGTAGTGAGAAATTCAGGCAAGTGATAAGGAGCATGTGGCCAAGTTAGGGAGAGAGGGGATAACAGACCCTAAATGTCTCAGAGCAGTAGCAGGCAGTCTGGAATTGATGTTGACAGTGGCTTCACGACTCTGGTACTTCAGAATCTCCTACCAGGAGACTGATGGGGTGGGAATAGAATGCCCACACTGAATGAGCTGTAATAGAAGAATCCAGGCTGGGTAGACACCACAAAAACAAAGAGCAATTTGGAGGGAAATTATCAGTGGGGCTGGAGCTTGGGAAATGAGAACGGCTGAGTCTAAGGGGAGACCGAAGAAAGTTCAGTGTCCTGTGGCTTCGGGAAGAGAGGATGCTGTCGTGGAGATCTGCTGTTTGTTGAGGGGCTCTGGGTAAATGCTACTAGCTTCCTCATTTGAAAAAAAAAATCTATAGACTGTCACACAGATGTTTTAAGGATTCAAGAGTGGAATGCAGATTCTGTGGTCACTTTGTTTTCAGTACCCACCCAGCTGTGCTAGCTCTTACACAAGAGTGTGAAGGAAGAGAAAAGAATGGAGAGTACCCCCAGACCGTCTGTGGTAAGGAGCACCGTCGGCTCGGCCATGTCTGCCTCTCGTCTGAGACTCGCTGGCTTCCGGCTGTGTGGCAAGAGAGGTTCCCCTGTTCTGTTGAGACCTTGATTTCCTTCTCTGTGAAGGGAAAGAAAGGTTAAAAGCAAAAGGATTCGAAAAACAGAAAGATTAAAAACCAAAAGTGCCTTTAAAGTATATACACTAAGTATTTACACATGTAGGGCAGCTATAACCGATAGGTAATCAATCCCACATTTTAAAATGAAAAGACTTTGAAGGTTTCTAACACATAAAAATGATCATATCAGAGGAGTTAGAAATGCTGCTTGTCTTGATTTGATCATTAAATAGGACATGTGTGTATGAAATTATAATAGCCCATAAAATACAAATACTGCGTGTCTTCAGCAACACGCAAGATGGTCTTGGGCGGCCAGCATTTATCTGGGCCATCCAGGTTTTCGGTAGTTTCAAATGTTATCATTAAGTCTTTTCCAAGGCTCTTAAAATGTGTGAGATAAGAAAGCAAGGACACAGGAGGGACAAGTCTCCCTAAAACGTTATATAACTCAGATTTGAACCTGAATCTGCTGGGCTCTGACTGGTTTATTGGCTGATATAGTTATATCTCCCCACTACATATTCCGATGCCCAAGCTGTGATCTCATGTACTCCGTTCTGAAACCAGAGGCTAGGAAATTTTTACAAAGATGTCTGGTTATATGATGGCCGCTTTGTATTGTTGGAGAATGTGTATAAATTTTAGTGTGTTAACAAGACCTATATGCTATGAGACCATCTCAAGAAAAAAAATCTTGAGCAATGCATTTAATTTAGATTTTGCAAAACCCAGTGTTTAATCAGAAATTCTTCATTAAAAGTGTATTCACTAGAGCCTACGATAAGTCATAGAAAATAAGTTTAAGTCCACAGCACAGCTGTTCTCCTGGGTATCTTTAGTTCAGAGGCTACAAAAAGGGGGGGATGCTGTAGGAAGCTAGCGCAACTCAGGTCCCCCATGAATTATTCAAAACTTACACACTGTGGTCTACCGTGCACATATCTGTTACGTCGTAATTATTCCTTCAGAAGAGCTTTAATAATCATTTGGTATTTAATTAACATGCCCTATTTGTCTTCAGAAGTGAGAGTAAGCAGGCTAAAATGAAAATCCAGACTAGAGAAGGGCCTGGTGTGTCTCAGTCCCAGGGAAAGCTCTTTGGCTTTAGCTGAGCTTTTTCTGCTTTTGTTCTTAACCTGGTGCCAAATGCCAGGCTCTAGTCCCCATTTCCAGGGTGCTGGGATTTGCGGTGCTGTCACCTTTCACAAGAAAGCACGAAAGCTGTGGCTTCCCTCAGCTTCCTAGGTGAAGGTCCAGTGCACTTCATAAGGAGATAAAGCATGAGCTGGGCTTTGAAGGAGGTGACACTTGCAGAAGTCACACCATCAAGGTCAGCGATGCTCTTGTGACGACCTCTGTCTACCTCAGCAGTGTCCTACAATGGTGTGCTCCACCCATCCCTGAGGCAGGACCAAAGTGTACACGCTGATGTATAAACATACATGTGCGTGTGTGCTGCTGCGGAAGTGTGCAGATGTGCACAGATGTTTAGACAGGCATGTGTGTAAGTTTGGGAATCAAAGTTTCCTTTGAGCAACTGGAGTAAACTAATACCGTAGGAATTGTCTCCTTTGGATGCTATTCTTGAAGGTGGTTGCTCTGTGACAACAGACAGTAGTAACGTTGAGCCTTCGGCTCCCCTCATCCTGTTAGTAAACAGAGCTAATCTACATAGCCAGACTGACTCACCAAAGGGCTAAATATTCTCCTGTTGTCCATCACGAAAGGGTCCTTTAAGAAGGCCATCATCAGCGCAGGTGGTTTGGTTCTGGGCAGAGTCACCGGCTAAAGTGCCTTCTCCTGCTATGAATTCACACACCTCTGTGAATGTTTAACAAGAAGAGGGACACAGCACATTTGCAACAAATGAAGTGGATGAAAATGCAATAGGTTTAAAGCAGATGGCCATATAAAAGGGAAGCGGAGTTCCTTAGAGAAACGCCTGGAAATTGAGCTCAGGGGAGGTAAGCCAGTCCTAGGGGGCGAGTTGGGGAACCGCCTCGGAGGACAGGAAAGTGGGAAGCATCGTTTTGTCCTCTGTGTTTCTTACCATTTATAATACCTAAATAAATCTCCAGGACATACTCTCTAAACTCTAGGCCAGGGATTACAACTCAAATGCCTTCAAGTAAAGTAATTGAGTGAAGTGGGCAGGCATAATAAAATCACTTCTCTGCAATTCGGAAACAACAATGCAGGCTCGATGATGAATGGCAGTGGGCGCAGAAGCCTCTGTGTTAGGAGGCAATGGGGACGGTCACAGAGATTGCTAAACTTGAAATACAAATTGCCTCCACCTCCTACAGAGGATGATTACTACCAAGCTTTGTGTCATGGGAGAGGGGGCTCAACTGGGGGCATTCAGGGTTCTCAAAAGAAGCCACAACTCCAGAGTTTTTGTGAATTTTCCAATTCTAAAATATTTAGCTTGGATTTTTCTTTTAAGGCTGTGGAAATCACACTTAATGCCAGTTTGCCACATGCTGTGGGCATACTCGGAACGTTGGGCTCTATGAGAACAACTCAGGGGTCTCTGCCTCACTCTCTGGTCACATATCCACCTAGGCATGACGAATATGTGACCAGAGACATAGGTCCTTGGGTCTGAGTGGGTCTGCATTGAAACGCCCTTGAGGGGATGAAGAGAAAAGGCGAGAATACTGGATAGGACCCCTGCAGTTGTGTTCAGGTCAGTTTCACGGCTAGGAAGGAGGTCATGAGTAGTCACAGGTGGAAATGAGTCATGGGGTATCATCGGGGAGCCTCCTGACCGAGGCATATAAAGCGTGTGCTTATCCATAAGGAATGTCTGCATTTTCTCTGTGGGTCTTGCGTGGGAAACATTTTCAGTGGCCCTAGACATTGGTCACCTCTACTTAATGCATGAGGTGGCAGGTTGAGGCGGGAAGAACCGCACTGTGCTGTGGTGTCTTATCTGTTTAAGATTATTTCAGGATGAAGAAACTCTTTAATAATCAGTGCTCCTGGGGCTGGAGAAATGGCTCAGTGGTTAAGAGCATTGCCTGCTCTTCCAAATGTCCTGGGTTCAATTCCAGGCAACCATGTGGTGGCTTACAACCATCTGTAATGGGGTCGGGTGCTATCTTCTGGCCTGCAGACATACACACAGACAGAATATTGTATACATAATAAATAAATAAATATTAAAAAAATAATAATCAGTGCTCCCCCGTCTTCAAAAGTCCCCTCTTCACCGTTCTTCCTTGCAGTTTGACACCCTGGTTATAGGTGTTTCAAGTTCTTTGCTGTGAGAGCCAAGAGAAGTCCCTGGAGCCACCTTGTAACAGCCATCAGTCCAGAGCACTGTGTCCCTTCTCACTGCCGCGCAGTCCAGGACACCTGGGACTTGGAGATGCTGTTAATTTAGGCTCTTCGGAGTCTCTTGTCCTTCTGTGTGGCTCATCCTGACATCGGGATTCATTCCCATTGGGTGACATCATCTCAGCTGGACGTTTGCCCTCTCTCCTCCACAGATGGGCAGGAGTGGGGGGGAAACGACTCCATGTTATTTAGACAGATGAAGAAAAGCTGGACAAGGGTGTAAGAAGGTCAGTTGAGGGCCCTAAGTGACTTGTCTGTCACTGAAGTATCTATGATGTGGTCATTGTCCGTTCGGGAATGTTTACAGGGAATATAATGCAGCCGTTTAAAAAGACAGGCAGACAAATGAAATGCGGGGAAAATAATTAATGCAATATCGGTTGTATTCTGGTCTAGTCTCAAAGTAGGTCAAGCGGGTGTGTTGGTAAAACAGTGCTTCAGAGACTGAGGCAAGAAGAATGTGAGCTCCAAGCAACTCTGAGCTTTATAGTGAGACCTTATCTAAAATCCAAGTAATACATTCATAAATAAGTCAAATAGATGATGCATTGAAATGACTTAAAATAAAAAAAAATCTACAAAAGGTTATTCAAGGAAATGGCATTTTGCCTCTGCTATGCACCATTTGTGATACAAAGTTAGTAAAAATAGAATGTGAAAGTCTTCCTTTCTCTCCCTCTCTCTGTATGTGTGTATATGTGTTTGCATATACATATGTATAAGTGCAAACAACATAAATAAAAATGACTGAAATGAATAAGCAGAATATTTATAATTGTTATTTTGCACTGAAAATTATGGGTAATTGTTTCCTCCTATGTTTTCTGAAACTTCTTTATGCTATTCATTTAGCTTTAAGGAAATAGTGAATACATTTCTGTTTTGTGTATACGATGTAAAGTCACTGAAGTGACTGCAACGAAAGCAGAGTTAACCAGTCCAGAGAGAGAGAGAGCGCAAGTTTAGGACTTGCCATCAGTGACAATTAATATTTCTGCCTGCTTTCTTCCATGCCTTCTTTTTGTACCTGATCATACGTAAACTACTGAATGACCTGCCTTCTGATAAACAAACTGGCGAGGCAGTTTTGTAATTGAAAACTGAATTTCACAGGCAGGAGCCCGGACAGGTGAGCGTGCCCATGCTGAAGGAAGACACAAAGGGTTTCTACTGTGCCAACATGGGTGCTTCTGTCCTGATCAGCCATCGGCAGAGAGGAGGGAGGGGACCAGAGGGAAGCCACCCTCCCCAACTGCTTCAGAGGGTGAAGTGGAGCTGAGGCCTCCCTCCCAGTCGACCCCCAGCTGAGCTTCTTATAAGGGGTCAGGTATTGCTGAGCCAGAGCTTGCTCCTCAGTCCTGCAACATAGTGATATAAAACACTTAGAAAGTTTAAGTCCCAGGGACAAAGGAAACTCTGAGCAATCCTCCCCAGCAATTTCAGCTCCCAAGCATAAACAGCAACCTATAGATATTTGCCTGCAAAATCACTAAGTTACAAAGCATACTATTTCAGTCATATATTTTTCTTTTTCTCTGTTTTGGAGGGAAAAAAGTAGACTATTCTCCCCAGATACTCTCCTCCCACGCCTATTTCCAGAGGGGAGGTGACCACTGTGGCAGATTGAAATCTGCATAGACTCTCTTAGGCACACTTGCATCCAAACACGTAGTCACGCACAGACTAATGAATGCATACTTTTTTTTCTAAGCAGAGCACAAACTCTTAGGGGGTTTTTTTGTCCCCTGGGCTCTAAATCTCACTTATTCTAAACTCTTTTCCAGAGTAATAATGTTGCCACGTATGAGTCACCAAATGCTAAATGTGCTCTTCTCGGCAAATGCGATTTGTTTGAGAATAACTCCCAACAAATTGCCTGTGATGTTTCCCTATTGCTGGTGACAGTGTCGATGCTGGGGTGGCGGAGAGCAGCACAAAACCTGCCATTCGTTTTAATCCTTCCCATATTTTTCATTATAGCAGTGAGTGTGACATGTAATGATTCCTCTTTCGTTTCCTTTCTTGAGCATGGAAATACAGGAATAGGATGAGAAGTGATGTTTTCCTTTTGAGAAGTCATGACTCATCCTGTTTCTGCAGACTCTCAAGGTTATGGGCAGGAAATGGGGACTTGCTGGTGATAAGGGTTCAGGGTTTACTGCTGCCAGTGGTCCCAGCAGAGTCCTCAGAAGACCCTGTATTTCTTTAGTGTTCTCCCGCTTAATACTTAACACTTATTACTCAACAAGCGGTTACTTGGGGCCAGGGGACTAGGGCGATGGCTCCGTGCTTAAAACCCTTGCTGTATAAGTGCGAGGACTAAACTTTGGCTCTCTAGGACATAAGTAAATACCTGGGAGGATGTGGCTGCCTGCCTGTAATGCCAGCCTTGGAAAAATGGAGACAGGATCTCCAGACGAAGCTGGCTAGCTAGGCTAGACATGTCTGCAAGCTCTGGGTTTGATTGAGAGACCCCGCCTCAGGTCATACGGTGGAAAAAAACAGATCAAGAATGATTCCCAACATCAACCTCTGGGCCTCCATATGCACACGGAGACCCACGCATATCTGAGCCCACACATATGCGAAACATGGACACACACACACACACACAAACCACAGATTGGAAAAGAATTTACTGAACAGAAAATAATTTCAACACATATGTTCATGTTATATTTACATGATCTTCTCCAAAGATTGTCTCCACCTTCTTTGGTGTGCCCAGTACATCATTAATTCTAAAGCATTAGCATGACCCAAGTAAATGAAATTAATTGAAATAAAATGCTCTTTAACTCCAGAATTATTTGGCAATACTAAAGCAGGCAGACACCATCTTTTCGCCAAGGCCAAAAAAGTCTAGACATTGTCTCTGCGTCCGTGGGCACTGAGGTCAGTCCTTTCTAACTGGGTGACAGTGAGGAGGAGTGGGAATGCCAGAAAGCAGGAAGACGCTTCTGTGGGTAGCTGGTTAACAAGGGGGTAGCAAAGTTCAGTATCAGATAGCCAGCCCAGCCCCGGTGCCTCTTTGCTCTGTGCTGTTGGGCCCTCAATGAGTATCTGAACTGTAGTGCCTTCAAATGTAAGATCAGAGCAATGCTGCCTGCTCTAGAATATTCTTGAAGTCCAAATTGAGTGCATCTGAGGTATATTAGTTAACTATCCATCACTATAACAAAGTACCTGATGATTGCCCTCTAAGGAGAAAGGGTTTATTCTCCGCATAGTTTGTAGGTTCTGGTCCATGCTCCAGTGGCCACATTACTTTGACATCCACTGTAGTAAAACTGGTGATATCGCAAACCATGAAGCAAATGAGAGAAAAGAAGGAGCCAACATCCCATAATCCCCTTCGTGTACAGTGCTCCTGAAGATTTAAAGATGGTCTCATTTGGTTCTGTTCTTTGAATTTCTATCACTTCCCAATAGTGCCACCCTGAAAATCCGAGCTTTATTAACACATGGACCTTTGAGACACCAAGATCCAAATGATAGCGGTAGATGTTTATGGTGTGTCCACCTCTGACTGTGGGTGCCGGCCCACGCTGGGACTTTTCATACTGCCTGGTGCATAATGAATGTAGGACCTGCCAGTGAGCAGGCTTTGGAAACCTCCGTCTTTTAAGAAAGTTTCATAATACTGTAACACTGAGGAGCCCAG
This sequence comes from Ellobius talpinus, assembly GCA_001685095.1. Classification (NCBI taxonomy): domain Eukaryota; kingdom Metazoa; phylum Chordata; class Mammalia; order Rodentia; family Cricetidae; genus Ellobius; species Ellobius talpinus. Next base: position 26,804 of record LOJH01007391.1, read on the forward strand.
GATTCTGTAAAGTAACATTGTTAGCCCAGGGCACCTTCTACTACCAAAATGATGGCACCATTGACCCATCCTTCCCCTGCAAACCAGCAGGCCCCTTCAGTGTGATCACCTTTATTTATATACATGTGCCATTCAAAACTGTACCATCTCCATGGCGATTTGCCTTCCTGCTCCTTGCTCCACTCTCAGAGCTGGGACTGAGAGTCAAGGTGAAGTCTGGGAGTTTGTCCATATTGAAGCCTTGGCCCAAGAGCTGGAGGAATTCTAGTATGTGCTGAGTGTTGTCTGATTGATTGTGTGAAGAGTTGTGACCATTATTGCTAAATAGGCTTTTCTGGACCCTCTTCACAAAGGCCAGACATCAGAACCTCTGGAATTCTATGAATTCCTTTCTACGGGGCTCTGGCTTTTGGCTGTGGGTAGCCGCCAGCTGGTGATAAAGACTGTAGAACTAGGCGCTGAGGGTTAGTATTCTCACTCCTCTTAGCTGTTTCCACCCAACACAGCTTAGCCAGAAAGGGCAGGGGGGACAAGAACTCCCCGAATCCATGATCTTGGTTGGCAAGTAACAGTGAAACTCAGCTGGGAGTCCTCACAAAGTAGGTCTCCTGCCCAGTTATCCTCTCTAAGCATAAGATAGCCAGAATAGGGTAAAGGTCCATGGCTTCCAGAGTCACTTGGCTGAGTCCTGCAGATGAGACGCGGACCACTGTGTCTGTTTCCTCGGTAAGAAAGTGGAAGGAATTAGGATGGCTCAGAATGAATAAAAGTCCCTTAACGGTATCGGAGGTCCACGCCAGGCTTCCCTATTGCCCCCCCAGCACTCCCACTTCCACAGGAGAAGTCCAATGACATCTATTCAGTGCACCAGGGCTCTATGGAACCATCCATTTAATAAAACAGTTCCATGTGAGCCTCTGGACTAGGTGCTGGAAGAAACCTCATGAATCCCTGATAGTTGTAGGAGCAGGGAAACAAACAAAAGAAAAAGAAGAGAAGAGAGTGTGGGGGTGGGGCGGGGCAATGGCAGCAGGAGAGGCATGGGATATGCGGAGACTAAGGAGTGTCAGTGAAGAAGCATGTTGCTCTAACCATCCCTGCACAGCAGTGACTCCTTCCAGAGTGCCCCATCACCCTACCTCATACACAGTGCCTTCTTTTCTTCAAGGTGACTAGAACAAAGTGAGGGATTCACTGGTCCAGCCTGGACTTTCCGGAACCTGAGTCACGGGCAAAGCCTTCCTTCTGGTCTATAGGATAGAACCTAGCCCCTTCTTGCAGAATGCTGAGACAGGGAAATACGGGTGCAACATGAATGTTGGGCTTCGGGGACACGGGGCTTGCACACCCAGGGTTCCTGGCTGCTCTGAAAGTTACTGTCCCTCCTATGTGAGGAGCGAGGAGGCTCGGGGCTTATTCCTTGACAGAGAACTGAATGAAGAATGGGCACATGGTGAAAGAGTGACAGTCTGTGGCTTTTTAAATGAAAATTTATATGCAAATGTGCATTAAAGTATCGGTTAGTTTTTAATTGGCTTCCCAAATCAGCATGAGGCAGAGCTGTGCTTGCCTCTCTGCTGGTCTAGTGAGGAGAGTCTCAGCAACGCTCAGTGAACAACTGTGCTCTCCTTCAGAACTCTTCCGTGTCCCTCCTGTCCTCAGACCACACCCAGACATGACCCCACTGGCCTGTCACCTCCACGCTTCTCAAGCGCATTTCGCTTTGCCGTGCCCAGCTGTTCTGCAGCCTCCCTTTATCCCTTGTTAACCACACTTACTTCAGTCTCCTTCTCAAAGGTGTACGGACTACGTGCTAAGCTGTCTCAGCTTTTACCATGGTGTTCCTACTACAGTGCATGCTTTGTGTCACGGACTTCCAAACCTCAATGTGCATGACCCTCACAGGTGGTGGTGGTGGTGACCCTCACAGGTGGTGGTGGTGACCCTCACAGGTGGTGGTGGTGGTGACCCTCA
>LOJH01007392.1:11887-30745 GCA_001685095.1 Ellobius talpinus
CTCAGTGTCCTCACAGTCAAAAGCAGAAGTATGCCTCATTAATCTTCTTCTAACTCCAATTAAGTTGCCAATTAAAATTAACTATGAAATTTTTAAATAAAACTTTATTACAATAAAAACCATGATGTGTCAGATTTGCTTCATGGACCATTGCTCACCAGCCTTGGTTGAGTGGCTCACTCTGGCTGTGTACTAAGGATTTAACTATAGGAACATGTCTAAATCCAAAACACGTTAAAATAATATTTATAAGTTTACACATAATATATTACACTGCTGATTAAATCTCTTCACTTATAGAAAATTCTTTATAAAATTCATTTATATCATACAAAAAAGATTTTTCTACAGTATTTAAAATTCACCATTAGCATTATTAACATCTGAGAGTGAGTTTAAAAAATATAGAGGAAAAAGGAATTGAGATATAGCCACTGGGAATGAAAGCTTGCTACACATGCTTGAGGACCTCGCTCTCTTTGTCTGTGAGATGCAACAGATCGCAGATTGGTCCCCACCAGGGATCCTCCAGCTGGCTTGTGTGGTTGGGAGACTGACCTAGTAAGGCCACTTGTGCTCCTCATCTAACTCCATTTCCATCCTAGTCATCCCAAGGCCCTTCAGGTCTTTGTCAGGGACCAAAACCTTTTCCTGGCCCCTCTCCCTTCTTTTGCAATTTGCCAGAAATAGGAGAGAGCAAATTTTGCCTCTAATTCACTCCACATATGCTTTCTATGGCTAAAATGCTAGCAAATGAAATAGGAAAGCAGTATATAAACACTTAAAAGCCTGTCCCCAATGATCCTTGAAAGAGGAAAAAGATAGTCAAGTAGAGAGTAGGTTTCATTTAAGACAGAGCTACAACAATTAAATGTAGAAATAAAGTCAGGAGCTGAGGGAGGCAGGTCAGAAGAGAGAATGCTTTACGTAGGCTGTGGATGATGTGGCCAGTTGTTCCTGCTGGGCATTTGAAGAATCTAGGAGGCACCAGACAGAGAAATGTCCTATTTAAACATCTGTTCTGCACAGAGAATCATAATCAACTTGAATGGGCAAAATAAAAACTTCATAATCCCTGGGATGGCTAATTCTTGCATCAACATAGCTACTGTGTCCAGAAACATTGCCCAATACCAGTTTAGCTATAGCTGTATTATTTAGGGTAAAATATGCACTGAAGTCAACAGAGTTTGAATAAAGCATTTCCTTCTGTAATGTATGTGAACCTCAAGCAATCAGTTGAACACCTTAAGATAAAATCATTTGCATTTTTGCAGGAGACTGAAAAATTCTACCTATTGCTTGTCTTTGTTCTGGGACTGTGTAGTGGTTTGAAAGAAAATGGCCCCCAAAGGGAGTGGCACAATAAGGAGGTGTGACCTTTTTGGAAGGAGTGTGTTACCTTGGGTGGGTTTTGATGTCTCTTTTTCTCAAGCTTCCCTCAGTGTTACAGTCAACTTCCTGTTGCTTCTGAGTCATGATGCAGTACTCTCAGCTTCAAGATTGCATCTGCCTACATGCCCCCCATGCTGATGATAATGGACTGAAGCTTTGAAACTGTGAGCCACCTCAATTAAATGTTTTGATTTATAAGAGTTGCCATGGTCATGGTGTCTTTTCACTGCGATAGAAACCCTAACATCAACAGACTCTATTTGTTCTTCTCTGCATCATCAATCCTGAGAAACATGACAGCCAATTCTTACAATAAATTTATTCTCTATATACGCACATAAACTTATTGACCCTGCTTCTTGGGAAACCCTGATGAGCACAAATATTCAACTTGTGTCCTTTCCTGACTATGAACAGATTGCCTGGGAAATGTGATGACATGAAAGAATGGAAATATTGGGAACAATTTGAGGTGGTGGTTTGAATGAGAATGGCTCATATGTTTGACTACTTGGTCCTCGGTTGGTGGAACTGTTTGGGAAGAATTAGAATTGATGGAGCAAGAGTGTCTTGAGGTGGGCTTTGAGGTCTTAAAACTTTCTTGCCACCTCCAGTGCACTTTCTGCCTATTTTCAGTTTTTATGTATGAGGTCTCAGCTGTTCCTCTCACCATGCTGTCCATCTGCCCTCGTGAACTATAATCATACAAAAACAAAAACACAATTCAACACCTCTCTTATAAGCCTGAAGAACAGAAAATGTATTGTTAACCAACCATATTCTAAAACAATACCAAGTAGGCATAGATGTGGACTTAAAAATCATTCAACAGTTTTCTTTTTTCTTTTGTTAACTATAACTTTATTTTAATCTGACAAACTAATAACTTTGGGATTAATTAATCTAATAATATTCTATTATTCCTCACTAACACTTTACTTAATAACTCATTGAATGAGTTTATAGATTGAATATTTTGCTTGATATCAGATATAATTCTAATTGATAGGTTCCTAAAGAGCATATTTTATGCATCATAAATATTCATATATAGTTCATAAACTAAATATGTAAACAAACTGATAGTTTTTATCAAAATTTATTCTAAATGCTATATCTTCCTTTCTTTAGCAGGGACAATATGTCACAATGAGTCAATATGTTTTGCTTTATCACACTCTCTATTGGAATACAAGACCAGACATCATAAAATGAGGAAGCTTATTTTATTTCATAGCTAATAATACAGAAAGATAAAAAAGGTAGTGCCAGAATTAGAGGAGGAAGTAGGAGAAAGAATGAAAATCAATACAAGGTTAGTGAGGCATGTCATGCACAAAAGACACAAAGCCAATTGTGATGAGCAGCATTTGACTATCATAGTGTTCTTGAGTGTCCTACCAAGTAAAAGGGTTATAGCTACAGCAAGGAGAAACTCAGGCCATAATATTGAGACACAGGAAGACAGAATTCGGTTACCAACTGTAAGACCTGGAATTAAAGAATGAAGCCTTAGGCACAGATTTGAAAGTTTTCATAGACAAGAAATTCCATCTCTTCAGGAAAATTATAAAATAAAAAAACCTCATAAAGCACTCTAGTCCTAAGAATATTGGAATAATGTTTTAATCTCATGTTTATTTTTGAGACATATCATGTATTTTTTGATAATAATTGCCTAGGGGAATGTGTCTAGCAGTTCTTACAAACTAACAAATGACTTAAAAATTAAAACCAGTTTACACAGGCAAAGCCACTCTACCAACAAAATAAAGGCAATTTAATGAGCTCATTATTAGTCTAGTGATCAATTCCCAAAGTAATGTTCATTATTTTCCCAGATCTTCATTGTGTTCATCAGTATTTTGTTCATTACAAGTCACAGAAACACAACACAGACTAAGTGAGGAAAATGAGACCCAGAAAACTAACTGGGCTTGGTAGGGATCCAGGGCTGAGAAGCCATTGAGCTACTGCAAATATTTCTGCTGTCACTCTCATCTGCCACTACCTATTACAGCTCAGTGAGAACCTCACCTTTGTCACTGGTCATGGTGAAACTTGACTGACTTTTGGCCTGAGTGATACTTGGACAGTGTAAAACAGTACAAAAGCTCTTCCTTCCTGTTCTTGCTCTAAGGTCGGCTCTTCTCACTCTAACCGATGTTGGAGTTTCAAAGCAGTTTCACCCAAGCTATCATAAATTTCACCCACTGCCAAAGGGTGTCCTTTGCATCTGTTTCCAAGCTCCTCTTCCTTCTTGCAGCTAGAGAAAATGTTTCAGAGCACCAGGGAAGAGCCAAGAGACTCTCATCTGTGCAAGTCAGGAGCTTTCATCCTCACTAAGAGTCGACCAGTGTCCTGAGCTATGTTATAAGTCCTAGCAGTCTTTGTTTCTGAGCCTATTCCTTTTTATCAGAAGGTATGTTACTATTTTTAGAAAATGATATGATTGCTTTACCTATGAGTTTTGATACTGGTGTCTGAGGGTGTAATTATTTACCAATGTTCTTTCCGGAAAGATAAGAAAGTCCTCACTTCAACATGGTCATTCTAATCTCCCATTGTCTCAAGTTGGTATGCATATACATAGATCACACAGGTCAGTTTTTGCTAAAAAGAGAATAAAGAAGCTATGTAAAAGTCCTTAAAACCTAGAAGTGCTTCCTTCACTCCAGGTTCCCTGTCTCCTAACATAATACAGATTACAAGCTCAAAGACCAGAAAAGGCAGATTTCCATTTTTCACCTTTGGGATTTGGTCCTATCAGTTACAGTCCTTGCAGGAGAGTTAACATAAAGTATTTAAGCAAAGGCTAATCAAGAAATGGTCTCTTACTAAGATGATCGAAGATGCACTGAATAAGCAGGATCATGTACCACCCAGAAATTCACAAGAGTAGAAGGCTGTTATCTGGCACGTCCCTAACAGTAAGAAGGGGTGATGTATGTCAGAAATTCTAGAGGAAGCTAAACCCATCAAACAGGGACCCAGAGACAAACTGTGGTCATAAAGAAATGCAAGTGTCTCGAAAATAGTATCCCAAAGTAAAGAGTGATGAATGCCCACCCTTTCTGTGCTCTTACTTACTAACCCCCTATTGATACAAATAACACCAAACTATCAAAGTTATGTGATGATATTTGTAGATTTCAGCCTCCTAAACACATAACAGTAACAAAGTGATTGAATATCCATAGGTAGCAAAGAAAAATTAGCTATAGCAGCCCAAGAACACTGACTGAAGACTAAGCCCCCAAAGTACAAGATGGAAGCACAGCTTCTTGTCTTTGGCCCTTATCTATATTATACTAGGAGACAAGGAACCGGAAGTGAAAGTGAAGGTAATACTGAATATGTGTGTGTTTACATGTATATATACATACATACCTGTAATAGTTTATTATTTTTTAAATAAATGTATTTATTTATTTATTCTATTACTTATTTATTCTAAATCCTGGCCTCAGTTTCCACTTCTTCCTCCCCTTCTAGTCTCTCCCCTCCATCCACCTCTGTCCCCACTCCCACCCACTCCTCTGTTTCCGTTCAGGAAAGGGCAAATCTCCCATGGATATCAACAAATATGTCATATCAAGTTTCAGTAAGAAGAAGCACCTCTCCATTTATTTAGCCTGGACAAGGCAAATGTGTATGAAAAGTAAGGTCCCCAAAACCAGAGAAAGAGTCAGAGACAGCCCCTGATCCCACTGTTAGGCATCCCACAAGAAGACCAAGCTACACAATTATATAAGAATTCATGTAGCGTATTTTGATCTTACTCATTCCTTACTCTTCCCTCAACTCCTCACAGATTCACTTCCTAATTTCCCTCCACTCCCCTTTTCTTTATCTCCCTTACTCCTCCTTTTCTGTCCCTTCTTTTTTTATCATTATCAATTAAATTTATTCATTTATTTTACATCCCGATGGCAGCTCCCCCTCCTCCCTCTCCTCCTATTCTGTCCCCTCACCCTCAATCCACTTCTCTATTTCCATTCAGAAAGCGGAAGGTTTAATAACCCATCAAGTAAAATTTGTGCTGCCTATGTACTCATGGGTGGGGGCCATCCACTAGAGTGTGCTTGACCTGCCAGAAGCCACATCCTTCAAGAAAATTGGCTCCCCCTGCCCTAGAAGCCATTGATTGACAATTGCTCCTCAGGGCCGGGAGCTTTGGATTTTCCCCTTACTCCACGCTGGGATGTTGACTGGCTTCACCTTGTACAGGCAGTGCGCATGCCGCCACAGCTCCTGTGAATTCATGAGTGTCGGGATCCACAATGTCTAGAAGACACTGCTTGGCTTTAGTGCCCCCACCCCGCCAGCCTCTGGTTCTTATGGTCTTTCTTTCTTCTGCAAATGACACCTGAGATTTTATGGGGCTATGATATAGTTGTCATACTTATAGATGCTTACTTTACTCTTTGAGGAGTGATGAATTTACACGGTAATCATAATCCACTACGCAAAGAAACTTCTCTGATGAGGTCTGGGAGCTGCACTAATCTCTGGGTGAAGAGACAGAAATTCAGAAGGTAGCTTATAATGCCCTTTTAGCAAAATATAATTAGAAAGTTTTGGGTCAGAGTTAAACTACCAAGCATATCATTCTTTCTGGAGTCATTCTCCTTGTTTTATGTATTTTCTACATAGCTGCTTTATTTATATCAGTCATGGAGATTTCTGATAAATTCTGTCTTTTCTTGCTTTTCTCCAATTGCCTGATTTCCTGTGTTTCCATATCAAGACTTCATACTGTGGAACAAAATAGGTAAACAATAATTATGTATTTAGTTCACTATGTATTTGAGTATTTCTTTCTGAGGAATTGACAAGATGAATGGTAGTTTCAATTACATTCTAGATCGTTGTGATAGGAGAGAATTCATATTCCATTTAGATTAAAGAGAAAGGAAGAAAGTATTGAAAGAGAAAAAACTGGGAAAGAATGGGAAATGAGAAAGTCTATTATCCAAAAACAACCAAAACATTCAAAATTGCGTAAGGGAAAAGTCTATTTTGTCTTCAGCATGACAAATCTACATGATATCAATAATGCCTACAAAAGGCAGATACTTCCTTTGCTCTTCAGAGAAGCATATCCATCAAGTGCCTTAATGTTCTTCTGTGTACTTTCTCAAAAGCTTTGCTAATGCCTGCAGATTTACCTGCAATACATTTTCCAGAAACTGTTGGGTGAAATGACAACACATGCACTTAGTTTCACACTTCAGTCTGTCCAATTAGCAGTGTTTGCTGTGCCAGCTGTGAGCCCAGAAGAGGATTTCATTTTAAGTACAGTGGTATAGTTAACAAAAAAAAGAAATGGGGGGATCTAACGCTAAAATGTTCAGAATATTTCCGGGAAATCATTTGTTTCTGCAAAACCATTCCTTATTAGTATTACTGAGGAATGCTCAAGGCAATGGCCCTTGAAATGCTACAAAGGAATGGCATGAGGCTGCTATAGTAGGCACTATGTTTAAGAATTACAGAACACCTTAGGCAGCATAAAACCCTCTAGGCTCAATGTCAATAATTATGTAAGATATTGAGATCAGGCTGTTCCCTGCTCTAAGTTACCCTACATTTTGCAAAGCAGTGGTTATTCTGTATGTGCTTTGCCCCGAGAGACTGTTTTATAAGCAGCACTGATTCTGTTTGGAGGATGAAGGATAGCTCTACCTGGGTGGACATATAGACAACACCATCTGTCTGGCACTATTCACTGAGCACACTGATAAATAAATATCTTATTCCTGGAAATAAAAAGGAAAGCATCCACAAATAATTTCTCAAAGTAAATTGGCACCATACAAGGACATGGGCATATTCAATGTACAACGGAAAATCACAGTACCAAGAACTCATCAGACACAGCAGATCGAGGAAAGAGTAACCTCCCTCACCTGGCCCCATTCAGAGAAGGACACCTAGCACTCTAATTATGACAACTCCACTGGTCTGTCATCTCACCACCCAATCCCCATTGTTAATGTGTCTTACCTAAATTTCGATCTTCCCATTTTCCTATTTAGATCTGCCATCCATCCTTTAGCCTGTACACTGGTCGGAACTGGAAACAACTCTTTTGCCTCTGCATCTGAGCTCAAATTTGCAGCTTATCTGTGACCCTGCAACCTGACTCTATGGCCATCAGCCCCAGCATTTCTCCAGCTTCTTCTGAAGCTAGCTTTGGCCCCCATCTATTTATGTTTCTATTCATTGCCCTGTTTTTCAGGGCTTCTCATGCGTCTATATTGTCTGAGAACTTCATACATGAGTACTATATTTATATCATTTCTACCTTTCCCTCTCTTCCCTCCATTTCCTCCATTGTCCTCCTCCCACTCCCTTTCAAATTTATGATTTCTTCTTCTTTACTTGCTGTTTTATACACACAGACACACAGACACACAGACACACACACACACAATGCTTCTTGAAGACTACTTTAGTCCGCTACTCATTTACACAAATATTCTATAACCCATATGTGTAAATATATACAGATATTTTTACTGCTATGTGTAATATATGCTCTATGAGTCAATATTAGTATCATAATTTGAAATTAAAGAATCTGTGTTTTCCTAATCCAGGCTATCAAAGAAAGGGAGACTATCAAGCAAATTTTTGCCATTGAAACCACTATACATTAGAAACTTATTGTTAGCCAGTAAACTCTTGCATAATGGAAGACATGAGCATGTTTGTCTATGTTTCTGACATTGCTCACTCATGCCAAGATAGTTTAAGTTTGTCTAAATAAATGGAGGGCTTTCATTGATTGGAAAATTTAATATTATAAAGTTATAAAGCACCCCCATATTAGGGTCAATACAAAACTAATGATAAAATTCTCAGAATCGTTCATGGAAGTTGACAAGCTGATTTTAATATCTATTTGAAAATGTAACACACCAATGATAGCCAGGTTTCATAAATGAAAACAATATTTGAGGTGATTCTATAACACCTATCAATTTGTATTATAAACCCATAGTTATTAGTTATATTGACATGAACATAAAAAGTAGGCTCATGCATATTCTTTAAAAAGCATCTATAGCAAAGGAATATTTTATGACAAGCACATTACTATTCCATAATATCATAAAATATAGTATTTATTAGATGGTGCAGGATAAATTGTATATCCACTTGAAAAATCATCAACATTAACAACATCTCATGAAACAGGGAATATTAAATTCTAAAAGAAACTGTGTGTAAATGTGAATAAATAACAAATAACAAAACTTTTTGAAGGAAACATGACTGACTCTCTTCATTATATCTGATTAGCCCAAGACATCTTAAAGGTGACATTAATTATACAAAAATATAAAAAAAGATTCTGTCCTTCTCCTGCTAAAAACAAAACAAGACTCCTAAGTCATCAGACCAGCATTAGAATTTAGACATCTCTGAAAAGCAAACTTCAATGTTGAAAAAAAAAGTAACTACTCTCCCAGAGCTGAAAAGCAAGACACATGGTTTTATCCCTAGTTCAGGTAGCAGCTTGGCTGTTGCTCATTGGCTAATGTTCAACCTCAGTCTTCACACAATTGGCTAGTTTGTTAAGTTGAAAAGAGGCCTTGAGAAAGAAGTTTGGAGTAGGGTTGTGGGGGTGAGGGAAAAATATGTACATCTGGGCTTTAAAGAGAATGGGAAGTTTGTCAGGAAACAGGTGGCACTTTGTTTGGGTAAACACAGGCATATTTATAAAACAACAAAGCAGGGAGGGTGGATTAATGGAATTAACTGCTTGGAGTCTCTCAGGCCACATGCCCTGAGGGATTTAAGCATCACCTTCCAAGCTGACAAGGTTAGAATCCTTTAGTTCTTTATTCTCTGATGTTTTGAATCCAAGTTGTCAGATTTTCTATGGAAAGTATTTTCTCATGAACAAGACTCTTACACAGATTACAAGAAAGGCCACACTACAAATCTTTGCGAGACAACCCTTTCCGTACCATTGGCTCCTATTGTAACGACCTGGGAAAAACCATAAGTTCTTAGAGGCACACGGAACTGATTGAGGACATCTGTGGGGCACACATTTCATCTCCATGATGTGGCCTTTGGTGTGACTGACTATTCTGACCTTTTGATCTTCCAGGAATTTTAGTAAAAGGTTGAACAGTCAGCCACTTCTTCATGCCACATGTTCAACTGCCATTTGTGACTTTTGCCATCTTTTTCTGTCTATAGAGGCTATTCCCCACCCCCAAATTGCTTGGCTTTAGTTCTAGTGACTCTCCTACCTTCTCTCATGGTTTACTGTGAGCAGCAAGAATCGAGACAGTAGACTCCTGCTTTGCTTGCAGATTCCTTTAATTATTTATACAATTTCTTCATCCCCAGGTCCCCATTGCTACACATTTCTGCTACAATTTCATCACTATAAGAACTATCTCCATTATTCATATCTTTGGTATACATTTTTTTACTTCGCCCTGGGCTCTCACTATGCAACACTATGGTTAATAATTCTATGAATGGTATGTTCAAAGTGATTTGCACAGTCTCTAACACATTCTTCATAATTATTTCACCCTTTGCCCACAACTTAGTGCTAAAGTCACTCTGACATTTGAGTTATATGGGCACATGCTTTTTTTAGAGTGCCATACATATCAAATTGTAGTCATTAACCTCTTCCATATAACAAATCAATATAAATTTACTGACTTAAAATACCAGATAGTTACTCACAGTTTGTGTCTTACCTGGTCTCATCAACTAAAAACAAAGGTACTATTTGGAACCCTGGCCTCATTTGAGTGTTGAGATCCTCTTCCAAGCTCCTACGGTTGTTGGCAGAACCCATTTCTTTGAAACAGTAGATTGCTTGGTACATATTTCTTCAGCAAAAGAGAAAAAGAAAATGCTGCTTCAAGTCCTGACCATTGGGCTCTCATTTAACAAGATCATCTTACAATGTCAGGCTCATTGGACAGAATCTCCCCTTTGGCTAGCCTGAAGTTAACAGGTTAGGAACTTAACCACATCTTCTGAACTATTTTCACACTTTTCCTACAATGTTACACCTAATTGGAAAGAATGGCATTCTTCTTTATCACATGGTCCATGCACATTCACTGAGAGGGAATTATAGTATTTACACACAGTCACAGGATTCTGAGAAGAGAAATATTCGGGGTTACATTAGAAACCTTCCTATACAAACTGCAAATGTTGAATAGCACTTTTTCAAAGACAGAAATAAATCTTTCTAGTTTTTTTTTAACTTTCATCATTGCCTCTTATTTTGTTCCTGGTTTTATTTGATATGATGGAAAATACACACACACACAGCACACACTCACATTTACTTAAGGTATCTAATGTGGTATTTATTTCAACTATTGTACTTATATGTAAAATATAGACACATAAATTTATGTAGAAGAAAGTGATTATTTCACAGGTTAGAGGGGGGCAGAGGAAGTGATGGTCAAAAGACATAAAGTTTCAATTATACAGAATGGGTTTGTTCTGGAGAGATCTAATAGTTACCAGCTTGTAACTCTGAGCAATGATGTTATAAACTCAAAATATTTGGATAGAACAGAAACTAAGGTTTTGTCTAATTCTGCCACATGTTTAGTGGCTATCACTTGGCACCAGAAGTTATTGGATTGGATTTTCTGAGGTTTAGAAGTTCTAATGGTCTCAGTGTTTAAGTTAATGACTGTGTGTACTCCCTAGCAATCTATACATTATTGCTGTGACTTCTGTCACAGTAATTGCAGAAGGACAAAATCAGGGGATAAGGAGCAGAACTGGAAAAACTTCCATGCAAATGCTTTTTAAGTTTTGACAAAATGCACACCCTTGCCATTTATAACTTAAAGAATTGGGAACTCGCTTTCAGCCTGTCTAACTCCAGTTTCAAGCTAGAGCTGGGATTATGGGACAGTATTGAAAGCAGAATAACTGGGGGAAAAACACTAAAGAAACTGTGCAGTGGCAGAGTTTACGCTCACAGAGGATTATAACAACTGCTGGTAAGAAGGAAGGGTTCCACGTGCAGAGAGAAGTCCCATTATGCAAATGACTCCACATAAACTACTGAACTTACAGATTCCTGTCCTGCTGGGGAGAACAGTTGTCCAGCATGGCCAAAAGAGAGCAAGGTTAATTAAGTTGACCTTAACATGACAAAAAGATAATCCAGTAGCACAGGAGGCAGAATTTAATCTTTATAGAAACAGTGCTAATCGTTATGATCATCTCCCTTTGTGAATAATATTTTCATAGACATTCTTCCCTCCCATGGTCAAATTTTCCAATAAAGACTTACATAAAGATGTTTTCTAAGGACTGCTGATTCTTTTATAAGCCAAGCATGCCCCACTCCTTTTGCCACAGTATGTGTGCCAGTACGTGTGTTTAACTTCACTGAACCAATTGTTTTATCTAGAACATGGAAAATACTGTACTTTCTCTCTTTCTGATGAGCCTAATGAAAAATGGTCTAACCCTGAAATATCAGCCAGTCATAGAGTAAGGATATGGTATGGAACAGCCATCCCTGATCCCACCCCTAGCTTAAGCACATAACTTAGAAAGGAGAAAGACCTTTGATAAGAGTGGTGCTCACCTAAAAGGATGTTCACAGGAATCAACATAGCAAAGGAGATTTGGTAGCCAAAGGCTCAGCAAATGGTTGACTGTGAGACAGAGCCTGAATAGAAAGCAGTAATGAGGAATCAAGTTAAATAGTAGTCAGTGTCCACGCAGCCAGAATTTGCAATGTGTACACAAGAAATGACTACATGAGCATTTGTGCTTGGTATTAGAGTTTGGCTTGGATCTCCCTAATCCCCAGAGGACCCAACTAGTGGCAAATCAACTTCTAAACAGAACATGAAGTGGAAGAACTGAGAGTGTGCTAAAATAAGAATTTAAATGAGAAATGAAAGCATATATACATACATATACACACACATGCACATATATAAACTAGCAACCCTAAGCATTAGGAAAGGTGTCTTCTACTATGCATATGTTTATATTCCTATATTGTTTTTTTCAGTCCTCATAAGATACTTTGAATTATGCTAGACCATCTCATAACCACCTGATTATATGCTCCTTGCTTCTTTAGATAGAAATTATGAGGCTAAAGAGAAGATTATGTAATATTACAAGATCCAGGGGCTGACAGACAGAAGCTTACAACTCCAAGTCCTGAGAGTTCTATTTCTCCAGTTTCTAGGTGCTCAAATAAGATACGTATAGCACTGAGCTTTAACCACCAGTGGCTCCAGCACTTGGAAATGATTGAAATCCTTGTCTTCTGGCAGCAGTGAATTTTAGCAGCAGCCAACAGCAAGAGGTAGCAGGTGGCATCTGCTAATAGTAGAGGTCTTAAATGGGCCTTGAGTTCTGCTACCTTTAGAGAAACATTAACTAATGTTACAGCTTGGTCCTGAACAGTAGACAGTGCTACAGTTCTTAATCCTAAATTTGCTAAAGCATGTGAAGGCTTTGTGTTTCCCTGGAACTCTCTCAATGACCTGGGCCTGTAGTTACTCATCTTTGACTCTTCACACAGCCTTCTTTCTCCAGGCTTACCTGTCGATATCTCTCACATTTTCTCTGTTGCCTTTGTTTTCCATCACTTCTGCTCCTGCTGCTCTCTACAACCCTGAGCTACCCTCCTATCTCGACTGCTGACACTATCACCAAAGCTACCCTTTCACTGCTAGTACTGCTCCATTTCTGCTTCCAAAAATGTAGACAAGAAAAACCCTCCAGAAGAAGGCAATTACACTACAGAGCAGCCTAGAGTTGTTGACCCAAAGAGTGAGCAGAAAAGCCCACTTATGTAACCAGAAAGAGAATATGATAAATCAGTGGGCACCAAACACAGTAGACTTTTATGCAAATGAGTGACTGCATTTGTGCCAATCACAGCAAGTCCCTTGTACAAATGGTAAGCTTTGCTTGCAGCATCCTTATCTATCTTAAGGGCTACGGGAAAAATGATTTACCTGGTCTGGGTAAAAATGGCTTCAGGTTCTTCTAAGAGTCACAGAGATTTGTCTTGCTTAAAGTGAAGCTTTCCAAGGCTGGTAGAGTCTGTCTGGACTGTATTTTCAATCAGGGTTTTAGTGGTTTTCTATTGCTGAGAGTCCTCAAGGTGATTATGAGATGTCCAAATCAACTAGACTACCATTAGGACCTTCTAAGGCTGTTTAATGGGTAGTCTTCTGCTCCAGGCTGCCATCTATAAAGGGAGGGCCAGGCAGTTTTAAGTATTTATAAATAGTATTAAAATGTATTTACCCTAAAAATATTAATTAAAAATATAACCAATTCTGCTAGCATCAATAGTAGTTCACAGTATTTAACAATGTTGACCAGTGCTTAATCTGTACCCAAGCACCCCAGAGAAGTGCATGCTCCCCTGAACAGACTCCATAGGCAACTTCTGAAATGGTTCCCAGTGTTTTTCTTCTCTGCATCCCCATGTGTCATGCCGTTTGTTGTATGTGGACACATCCCTGACTTGCTTGCAACAAATAGAATTTAGCAAAATTCCCTGGCAAGTCCATAAGTATTGTAAAAGAATATGCCTTCCACCTCACTCACTGACTCTATACTGAACTTGTCCTGATGGTGGTTCTTATAGGCAAAAATTAGAAGGTATATTTCAGATGACACCCTGTAAGAAACTGAGACCCTCTTTCCAATAACATTAGAGAAAATTAGTACCTCTAAGAATTTTGCAAATGTGCTTGGCACATATTTGAGCCCTTATGTGAGACTGTTCTTCTCTTCCTTTTGCTTGAGATACACTACTATAAGAGACCTTAAAGTAGAGAACACATTTAAGCAATGCCAAAGTTTCTGTTCAACAAAAATTGTATGGAAAGAAATACGTGTTGTTTAAAACTCATGTCTTTTAGTGTTAGTTGCCTAAAAATAGAGCGAAACATAGCATATCATCCCAGAAAGTCATTATCATCCTAATACATGGACTGGAGTACACTGCAGTTCATCATAACAAAAAGTCATAAAATAAACACCAATAAAAAAAGGTTCATAGAACATGGTTCAAGAGAAGCTCTTCCTATTATCTACCAGCATGGTTTTATAGGCAGATACTTATTTATCCCATCAATGGTGAGTAAAAACAGGCATGAAGTATCATCAGTGATGGAAGTTCACCTTGACTTATCGTTGGAAAACAGTTTCATAGACATGGCTGACTACACCACGGACTTATACATCCCTTCCAGAGTTTAAGTTGACACCAAATAACATGAGGCCACCACCAGAAATCACAGAGCTGGCATAGGTATATGGCGTGACCTATGGCTCCAAATAAATAAAGACAGTGTCATTAAGCAAGACATTCCAGGCATTACCATTCCGGAGCCGGGTGGAAAAGGCAAATCTCACTTTGACAAGGTGATCCTTCTGTACACATGGTTACATCTATATTCTGTGTCCTAATATTAAGTCTAAGTTTGTCCTCAGTGTTCAGACTTCTGTTATTATGCTTACCTCAGAGCAGCTGACCCAGTCCTTCAGAGGGGAAAGCTATCCATGGACTTTATATTAGTTATCAATATATTTTCTTCTAGCAACAAATATAACTTTTTATGAGTCTGGAGCCATATCCTGCCAACAGTTATCTTTGGCCCGCTGGGATGATGAAATGGAGCTCATCGGTAGAGAATGCTTGAGGGTCGTTCCTCAGAAACAGAGTTGTCTTTATTTTTCTTGTCCTGATGTGTTTCCCTTTTCATAAAGTGGCACTGTTGGTCACCAGAGAGGGCACCCAGCCTACGGTTGTTTACACCTGGACACACAGTCTCCCCAGTATTCTGTCCGCGTCTGAGCTGGCTCTGCAGGGACTTCAGCGGAATTACACCAACACCACCGCATGCTTCCAGTAAATGCAGTCCAAACTAGACAGTGGGGTGCAGTAAATTCCACCTGCAGCACAGATGAATGATCAAGCTCATCCTGCGTTTGTCCAGCTGGCAAGTTGAGAGTAACTTGTAACATCCCAAAAGCCAGCTACCAGGGAAGCCTGGCCAACCATTGAGCAGCCGTTTCCTGCTCACCAGTCACGATCTGTGGAACCTCCTTGTATCGCTCAGCATTTTACTACTCATTTAAATTGTCTTTATGTAGAAAATGCATGATACTTCCCTTTACCAAGACATTGAAAGCAAAAGATTAATCTTATACACCAAGTGAGGCTGCCTATTCTTTTTTTAAAGGTATACTTTAAAAACTTTAATTCATTATTCTAGATGTTCTTTCTAAGCTAAAGCAGTTTTTCCCTGGAAATTTATTGGGGTTGGGACACAGTGTTTCACACTCACTAGACACTTCGCAAATTTATGTAAACTGCCTGCTTGACGGAGTCCTTCTGACCATGGTTTCATTTAGTAGCTGATGTCTGAATTAAAAGTACAGAGGATATGCTTGTCATGAACCTGACAATTTTATCTTGGCAGCAGAGGATTAGAAAAGAAACAGAAATGCCATGTAGCCATGTGGAGTAGGGTTTATGACAATTGTGTCTTGAATATCTGGGCTTCTGACATTTCCCCACCATCTATATTTGAGCAAATTTAAAATGCTCACTGGGATATTGGTGTTACAGAGTCAGCGCTGTGGTGGTGAAAAGAAAGTTAACACAACGCCTGACATGTTCCTGGTGCTCTTTGGGCTTCTCCTAGTTTACCTGCCTATGGTAGATTACTACTATTTTGTAAAAAAATAAAATGGAGTTTGTTGAACCTTAAAGCCACATTCTTAATTAATAATAGAGCTAGAAACAGTCTTAATTAATAATAGAGCTAAAAATTGATATTGGACTTTCTGATTAAAAAGTTGGTAATTTCCATTTTCCTATACATAGACATTGGAATCCACAAGTATTTCATTTGAGTCTGTCCAATCTTGTGGTAGTCTGAATAAGAAAGACACTCATAGACTCATATATTTAAATGTTGGTCCTCATTTGGTGAAATATTTTGGAAAGGCTTTGGAGGTGTGGTCTTGGAGTAGGTGTGGCACTGTGGGTGGACTTTGATGTTTTAAAAGCCAATGTCATTCTCATTAAACCTTCCTCTCTCTACCTCATGCTTGTGGATCAGATGCGAATTTTTGACTGCTATTCCAGCATCATGACTGCCTGTCTGTCTGTGACTATGTTGATCGTGAGTGGTCATGGACTCTAACCTTCTAGAATGGTAATCCCACATTAAATGTTTTCCTTTGTAGGCTGTCTTACTCATGGTGTTTGGTCATGGTAATAGAAAAGTAAGCCAAGTCTTCATCCACCTACTTAGTAAAGGAATACGACTGCAGTACTTATGGTCAATAGCTCTATTTGCTATGTTTTATAGAGGAGCATTATTTTTAAATATGAGTTCATATTTTGTGCCTTTAATATCACCAGGAAAACCTTTTATGTATCGATTCACAATAAATATATCGATTTCTTAGTACTGACTTCTAATCACTAGTTGTAACTGCATTTTCTAGTACTGTCTGAAACCAGAAGGATCTTTATTCAAATAGGCCTCCAATCAGCAGCAATTCTTCCTGACACACATTAAAGATATAAGTATATACATGGCTAAAGGGACAAGCACAAGGAAAAAAATATTGTAATAGAGAGAAAAAGGAGGCAACTTTCCGCAAGGAAAGTTGAGAAAGTATAGACACAAAATTAGGATAATTGCATGGGAATGCTAAACTACTATGAGGAAACATTGGAGGTTAATGAAGATCATAGATAAAGTTATTTAGCAGGGTTCTTCCTGGAAGCAAGCCAGGGTGGTCAGACATCAGTCAGGGGACAGTAGAAGCCAAGAACCTAAACTTCTATAGAGGAAGGTAAAATTTTGGCTAACCTGACTAAGCAGGGTATTTCTAAAGAAGAAAAGAGAGAGTTAAACACAATGCTACAAAATAAGGGTAAAATGGGATCCCAAAATAAACTGCCCAACAAAAAACATCCCTGTCAAATTTTGCATCCATTGTGTTCCTTTTTGGACTTTATTTATTTAGACTGGATAGTATTTGATATTTGATATGAGTCATATATGCTATTAGTTATCATTGATGTGCAAGCCTTGTCTTCTTTACTAATTAGCTGGAACTGTTATATATGCATATGTTCTAGAATGTGTTTGAACTAAAATGGATAATAAATATTTACTTGTAAACTTCCATCACTGATTTATTTCCAGACCTATAAATATCAGCCTTCTTTTCTCTGATTATTTTTCTGGGAGATATGAAGAATTTGGGAAGAAAAAATCTATCGTAAAACTTGGTCATAAATCAACACCATTGTAAAATGGTGATTATAATTTTACAAAAAAATAGAATCATGTGGAGGCCAGAAAGAAAGCATGTGTCAAAAGAAGTCCAAACAGAGTGTAAGTATTAGGCATTTCAAATTCTAGGAAATGAAGAATTTCAGGTCATAGAAATAGAACAAGGGGTGGTAAAAATATGCTATTCCCAGGATCTAGATTGCACTCTTTGAGTTTAGAATATGGTGTTAAAGAATCTAGTTCTGGGAGACTGGAAGACGGTAAAGGTATATTTATGGTTTGAACAGGAAGTATCATTTATACAAACACACACACACACACACAAACACACACACAGGTTGTCTTGAAGTAGTGGTCCTCAACAGTGGGTGCAACTGGGAATATTTGGGTCCAAAGAGATTTAACTTCACCAACACTAAGCCATTGATGAGTTCACAGCAGAAGATATTAAAATTGTGTTACTGGAAAAAGCCTGGTGGACATTTATCATAACAGCTTCCTGTCTCTCTGCCTTTCTGGCTCTCTGTTGTGAGCAGCCACGCCCTTCCATCATGACATTTCTGCCTCATCAGAGTCCTGAAAAACAACAGAGCCAGGTGAATATCAACTAGAGTTTCTGAAATGTTCAGTCAACATTAACCTTTTGTCATTGAAAGTTTATCCTCTCAAATACTTTGTTACAGTGGCAAGCAAAAATTCTGATCAATGCCTAATGCAAGTCACTGTCCCAAACCGTGGAGCTGAAATGATAAAGTACAGTTAAGAGACAGAGAAAGATTGGCAGAGGGGGGTGGGGAGGCTAGCAGAAATGGGGAGAGTTAGGCTTGTTTTTTCATAGGAACACATTTTTAAATTTTATTTTTGATATTATAATATAATATAATTACATTTTTTACTTTCCTCCCTCCAAACCCTCTATAAAATCCCTCCACACTCTTTTTCAAATCTATGGTCTCTCTCTTTTCAATAATTTTTATTGCATGTGCATATGTGTGTGTATATACACATGTACATTTCTAAATATAACTGTTTAGTCCATATAATGTTGCTTGCAAGTATGTTTTCAGGGCTGATATCTTGCCACTGGACAACAGCTTAGTTGCTCTTCCCTGGGGAAAATTACGTCTCCTCC